>DVXP01000093.1:0-29300 GCA_018235645.1 Junonia grisea | reverse complement strand
GATTAGCGTCAATCCGGTAAAATACGGCCGGATTGAAAATGATACCGGATTGCAATCCCTATTCCTAGGTCTGGTCCCTGTGGGTGTTCCCACCGTGCCCAGGAAAGCACGGAAAACGGTCGGTCGATAGCGGTCGTTACTCATAGTAGGGAAATATTCTAGTCTTAAATGGTTACTGGCTTGTCCTTTGGGCTGCGGAGGACAGACGGCAATCGCTCTTCATAAAAATCAGTAACCTGTCAATACCTAGAATAAAACAGATCCTAGTTAAGTCCGGGAATTGCTAGAAAGGAGAGTCACATTTTCAAACTCTAGTATTTGGCAAAAAACGAATTTCAATTTATCTTTTTTAAGGTTCCATAAATAAAAAGGGAAAAACGGTATTCTTATTCAATGGTTTTTTTTTCGATAATTAATTTTCGTTTATTATTAACTAAATTTCTATTCTACGTATATTTATGAATACTAACACGTTTATGTATTAAAAAAAACTTTAAATATGTATTTTGTATAAATTTGAGCCAACATTTGTAACTCATTTCAAGTTAGACATATTTAATTACGTAACCACCTAAATTAGCAATATGAATGTCAGATGTTACTAAAAAAAACGCACAGACGTACCATATGTTCTAATATTCTTAATGTTGTGAGGTCTAACTCACACTGTAAATGTTTAAATATTTTTATTTTCTTATGTTTTACATAAGTGCGATAAAACCATTATATTAATTATTAAAGTTAGACTGGTAGTTCTGACTCTACACGGATTGGGATATCAATTAAGTATTGAATGTTCTAATTTTACCATCAAAGATCTCGAAGGCATCTAAAGATTATCTTAACAAAATAATATAAGTAAAATTGATTTCAAATAAAGGCCTTTTGTTCCTTCTTACTTTACATTTGAATAAAATAGTCAAACTAAATTAGCATTGTAGCTAAAATTGAACTGACAATGTACTATTTAAGAGAAATTCCATTTAAACACAAAACAAATTCGATCGCATTCAAGAAACAACATTTATGCACCGATGTTCGCGCATTGTGCCCCACGTGCGGGACAGATGTATTTCTCTCATTCAAAGCAAACCTAATCGTTCTTTGATTCCCAGAAGCCAAAAAAAAATGAGTACGTCTTAAGTACTTCTATAATAAACAAATAAACTTTATTCAGATGAGCATTTCTTGTAATTTTGTAACAACCGTTTCATTGTTTTGATACCAGATACGAAATGTGTAGGTACATCACTACACGTTTACGCAGTCCTCATTAAATTCTCCAACGAGAGTGCAAATTATAACCGTTCGAATAATCATTGGCGTTAAAATGTTTCGTTACTAGGTACTAGTTATACGACCAGTTATATTTTTATTTTTTAATGCTTATCGTAAATGATTTTTAGACGATTTTTTATCATACGGTTCAAAAGAGTTACCCTGTATTAGCCTCTCAAGTTTATGATGGATGCAAAATTGATCTTGTATTTTATACCTTTCGTAACAGAATGGATTTTTTTTTTATTTGAATTTATAAAAAGTTTTTCCTTAAAGCGCTAATTTATCAATCACCGATTTGTTCTATGCAACCAAATGTTAAATAAGAAAATATTTATTTCACAAACTTAAATTGACTCTATCCTGAATAATACTGGGTAATCTAAATCGGACAAGTTACAGGATGCAACTGTATAACTAAGTTATCTCGATAACCCGAGTTCACTGAACTAAGATTCATACTAGCTAACATCCAAAATTAGGCGACATGTAATAAAGATAAAGATAGCTTAGGCAGTAAAATTGCCCGCTGAAAGAGCCCTGGTTATGCTACCGCAGTACTGGTACGGAATACGTATACTACGTATGCGTTTATTTTTCATTATGAACACGTTTATTTTTCTGGAATTATTCTCTTTAGATATTCCTAATCCTTAGAAGTATCTCTGATCTATCACAATTCTGTGAATGTCCATAATTTATTTATAATATTCCATTATACCATAGATCCATAGATTTTTATCGTTTTTTTTTTTAGGGTTCCGTTGTCAAAACAGAACCCTTATAATTTCGCCATGTCCGTCCGTCTGTCTGTCCGCGGCTTTGCTCCGAGGTCCTTAATACTAGAAATCTGGAATTTGGCATGAGTATACATATGAACCACGCCGAGAAAGTCGTACCATAAAACCTTGAAAAATAATTTTTGTTGGGGTGTCTCCCCTATATGTAAAGTGAGACCAAAAAATTTTTTTCTCTTGTTTCCCATAGTGTGGTACCGTTGCATAGGTCGTTTAAAATGTTATAGGTCTGAGAAAACCATTTTTCCGAACGAGAAACAATTTCCGAAAAATTAAGCTTCAAAGTGTCAAATTTTCTTAGAGTCAAGTGCCCCACCCCCTCTACCCACTAAACAACTGCTACTAGAAATATTAAAAAAATATGATAATAATACATATAATCAATTTAAAAAAGGAAAATTGTCACGGCTACGTTGGCTTTTATATTTATCGAGATATAGTCAAAAGTAGATCAAAGTAAAAATATAATTTCACCCAATTTTAATTGAAAATTGTTAAGATAAACATGTTATTTGTTACAATATAAGTAAATTATAATATTAAATTAATTAATATCCGTATATTATGAGGAAAACTAGGGAACCCTTCATGCGCGTTTTTCGACACGCACTTGGCTAATTATTATTTTTCTTTTCTCACTGCCTCCCGAGCCCCGGCGACACCACCAGATTTGTAAACGCGGAAACAAGCACGTAGGCGTATAATTTATTGAAATTGATTCGTTTATTAAAGTACTTTATAGTTACTTACTCTTAAACGCTACTTATTTAATTTACGAAAATACTGGCTTTTTTCCACGGCTTTGACCACGCGGATGTATATCTATTGCGGTAAGAAAATTGTTTGTCCTTCCTTGGTAGCAACTCAATTCTCCGTAAATAAAAGTATCGTAATATTTATGTAATCTGGGCCTCTAATTGTTTCAGTTGGAAGTATTGTACATAAACAGACTTTCATGTACCTTACCTATGACGCCAGGACGGACATGTTTTGCGGATATTTATACATGACATGAACCTATAAATTGCTAAAACTATATGTAACGTCGTAAATATCGCCAGCATGTAAACAATTACTACATCATTTTGTAATTAATTCTTTAAAAAACTATATTTTACAGAATATTTGAGCTCTGCATATGTTTTTCTAAAAAAGTCACATACGACTTAACCATTCTTTACAATCAATAATAATTAAATTTATCAAGATTTCTTGGTCAATTGTCAATGGGTATTCCATTATCTAATAATAGGTGTACCCAGTTAATTCGATCTTGTGGAACATAAAGTCAAAGATACAACTTTTACTTAGGTAAGCATCTTGTATAGATTCTTATCTCTAAAGTTTAACCTATTTTCGTCCCAAACTATATCTATTACAATTCACTAGCTGACGAAAAATTTTAAATGTATAGGTATGACATAAACATATCTACAAATATGTGTTTGATTGTTAATTTTTAACAAATTATATAATGATAAAAGTAATTATTTAAAAAATGATTTTAAAGGTAAAACAAAGCTTCAGCAGTAGCTTCTCGCTTATCTCTTTTGACCTTTGACACCATAACCGTATTTTAAGATGGACCCTTATCAAAGCGAAAGCGTTCATTCACAGCGGCGATGACGCACTCCACAAGATTGTAACACACGGACATTCATAGCGTTAGAACTAAGAACGTTCCTCTTACCATCTCACGTATGTTTTTAATTAACTCCATTTCAAATTAATTTTATGTTTTGTTCGGTTATTTTTTAACATCTTATGAAGTAGGTAGGTTACTTTTCATTAAATATAATAATAGATAGATATAAATTTGGTAGGTAATGCGATTCCCATTAGCTCTGCGCACAACGATCTACGCTATACGAGCCGCATCCAACCAGTTTATTGGTGATTGTCAATATACATTTTACCGCATATCCTACGTTTTTTACTTTGCTAAATTAAATACTTTTCTATAATGATATTCGAAAGTTTTAACACAAATTACAATATTTATACGCTTACTGCGCTGCCGAGCTTTTTAATAGCAAAATTTTTAAGTTAGCTAAGTAGTGACTCCTTAATTCTTAAAATGTTTTGTCCTGTCTTTATATATAAATGATACATGGCTACAGATTTTATATTCATATCTTCAAACAATATTAATTCTGTGTCAAGCTCGGATATATTTTAGTTTTACCTCATTTACGAACTTAACTTTCATGCGCTTAAACAATAGTACGACAATCATTATAATTTACGAATTTACATTTCTTTTAAAACAAAAGCTTTGAGATGGTTTTCCTATAAAATATTATAAACCGACTTAATTATTATCAATATGGCAAATATTTCAGTAGATATCCGCTTGTCCAAATATATCCGTTGCCCATAGTTGTGGCCTCAGTTGGTTTTTGTTCTATTCTGCTTGACTTTGATAAAGGGTTATCAGTCACACTGTCGAAATTGTAACAAGTTATCTAACTAGTTAAAAGACCACAAAAATATAATTTGTTTTATGATCTTCATATTTTACGTTTTAATTGGAATAATATATTTTATTAAATTTTATATACTCTAAGTACGGTTCTATGTTATTTCATTTATTAGATCATGTAAACGCGACTGGGTAAAGTGTTGAATTAATTTACACTATCTTTTGCTTTCATTTAGATGACATAATTATAATTTAAAACAAGTGTAAACATGCTTGGAACAAATTTTTTAACAACATCGAAAGACATGAGTTGGATCCAATAATAATAATATTTATCTTTGGCGAAATGTCAGTGCGTCTTATTGACCTGCTTTTGTATTAACTCATAAATGTTTTCAAGTGTAGTCAGATTATAACTATTGTCATGTGTTACTTTGAGTGTAAACTGTGAACGTATGCTCAGTAAAGTGTATCTAATTTGCAAGGTTCACTTCATTAAACATATTCTTTAGGCAAAGCATTTATCTATCTACAAAGTTAGTTAAATTAGTTACAGGTAGTTTATTGCTTAATAAAGTGTCAGTTTAATATCCGGTAAATAGATCAGTAGGCATTTATGTAGGCAATATAAGGAAAAGCAAATAATTTTTGAGATAGACATTATTTAAGACATAGGGACTGTAGTTATTAAAACATATGTCTAATTTATTATTGACGTGAAATAAAAAAAAAAATGTTAACATAAATTCGATATAAATTTATTTGTAAGTATATGAGAGTTATGTTCGTATAGTACCAATCGCAAATGTTTTATCTGTGACGGATGCGGGGAACGGAAGGCCGACGGCTGTCGATTTGAGTATCACTGCCAGCTACTAAATTCCAAGTTACAACCCTTTGGTCGCGTAACGTGACGCGATTACTTTGATAAAACTTATGACAAATTTTATGATATTATTTTGCAGTTAACAAAATTATTCTATTTTTGCAATACTGCAAACAAAGATTATTATTTAATACCTATTCCATAATTATGATCAAAACAATGGTACATCCCAAAGCGGCTTTATTTTTGTTGCTTAGTGCCCATTTCGGAGAACGGCACGGGCAGGCGCGCGGGCGGGAGCGGTCGTCGCCTCGCACAGGGCCGCATTCTACTACCTGCCTTATTTATCGTATTACTTGTTTTTACAAAGAGTGACTCATGCCTTTTGAATGAAATAATCATATCGTCGACATTCATAAGACCTAACGATATAAGCCAAGGCCCTCTAAATATATTAATCGAATATCTATCAATTTAATTGAATAATTAAACGCAGTAATGTTTTGTAATGAAACAAAAATATTTATGTAATTATTTTCTGATTTGTTTCGGCTATTTGTTGGCAAAAAACATTATCTTTGATATTATTTTCTCTTGATGTTTTAAATAATTTTAATTAATTAATTTCTGGCACTGATAAAACTTTTTGACTTTAAGAATTTTAATTTATCACAATAAACCGCTGAGTCTGACTCTGTAAAATAGTAGTGCCGACGGGTGAAGTAAGGGACGCGGGGGGACGTGAACTGCGCGAGAGTGGTGCGGGTGGCAGCTCGGCAGTGCAGTAAGCGTCGCGCGGAGAGCTTGGACCGCGCTATGGCTCTGCGCGCCGCTTTGTTTATTCTCCCCGTGCTAATAGCCGGCGGAGACGCTGTTTACAACAGAGACCGCGATCGACAGCGCGCTGATCCGAGGCTTTTAGATAGAGCTTGCGAACTCAGCTCCTGTTATCCTGCGACTGGCAACCTACTTATTGGTCGTGAGGCTCGTCTCTCTGCGTCTTCCACGTGCGGAAGTAATGGACGCGAACGATACTGCATTGTGTCCCATCTCGAAGACAGAAAAAAATGTTTTTGGTGTGATTCGACGAACAAAACGATTAATGATCCTTTAGTTAATCATAGAATACAAAACATAATATACAAATATATTCCTGGAACATTGAAAAAATCCTGGTGGCAGTCGGAAAACGGAAAAGAGAATGTAACTATTCAACTTGATATGGAAGCCGAATTCCATTTTACACATTTAATAATTCAATTTAAAACATTTCGCCCAGCGGCTATGTTAGTGGAACGATCATTTGATTTTGGCAAGACCTGGCGGGTCTATCAATATTTTGCACATAACTGCGATGAAGCTTTCCCATTTGTACCGAAACACAAACAGCGTACCTTGACAGAAGTTGTTTGTGAATCTCGTTATTCAGGTGTAGCACCATCGTCTGAAGGTGAAGTGATATTTAGAGTGTTACCACCAAATATAAATTTGACCAATCCGTATTCCGAAAAAGTGCAAAATTTATTGCGTATGACAAATTTAAGAATTAACTTTACGAAGCTTCACACCCTCGGTGATGATTTACTTGACAATAGAGCTGAAATCCAAGAGAAATATTATTATTCTATATATGAAATGACAGTCCGTGGATCTTGTTCTTGCTACGGGCATGCGTCAAGATGCTTACCCATGCCTGGTGTTGAAGCTAAAAACAATATGGTGCACGGACGCTGTGAATGTACTCATAATACCCGCGGATTGAATTGTGAATATTGTGAAGATTTCTATAATGACCTTCCGTGGCAGCCTGCTGTTGGAAAAACTTCTAATGCTTGTAAAAGGTGCACATGCAACAATCATGCCACTACATGCCACTTTGACGCGGCAGTATACAACAAAACAGGTAAAATTAGTGGTGGTGTTTGTGACAACTGTCAACACAATACAATGGGAGTAAATTGTGAACGGTGTAAGCCTACATTTTATCGTGACCCAAGCTTGGACATACAAAGTCCTGATATTTGCAAACCTTGTGATTGCGATCCAGATGGAACGACGGATAAAGAAATTTTATGTGACGACGAAACTGACTTAGCTAATAATAAAACCGCTGGGCGGTGTTTGTGCAAATCTAATGTCGACGGAGCTAGGTGTGATAGATGTAAAGATGGTTATTGGAACTTTGACACCCAAAACCCTGATGGATGTGAGTCTTGCACTTGTGACAGGCTAGGAACTATTAACGAAAGAGGCTGTGATCCTGTTAGTGGGAACTGTTTCTGTAAACGACATGTTACTGGAAGGAATTGTGATCAGTGCTTACCAGAATTTTATGGTTTATCTGAAAGTGACGACGGCTGCTTACCTTGTGATTGTGACCTTGGTGGTTCCCTTGATAAAGACTGTGATGTTATAACAGGACAATGTAAGTGCCGTCCTAATGTAACAGGACGCCGGTGTGATCAACCCATACAAAACTTTTTCGTTGGAGCTCTTGATTCTATTATTTATGAGGCTGAATCAAGTCAATGTGATTCTCAAATAGATGATAATGCTATACAAAGTCAGCTTTGCCACGTTGTTATTCGGGAGAATTATCCTGATGGGAGAAAAGAAACTTGGACTGGTCCTGGTTTCATGAAAATTCCAGAAAGTAGTACTTTAGTTTTTGTAGTTAATAATTTAAAAACAAGTATGAACTATAATGTTTTGATTAGATATGAACCACAATCTCAACTGAATTGGGAAGAAGCAACGATTTTAGTAAAACGACCATTGCCTATTGATTCCGAATCACCTTGTGCTAATGTACGACCTGAAGATGATACAATATTTACTAGTTTACCAGCAAATCGACGCAGTGTTCTAGTGCGACCGGCTGTTTGTCTTGAAAAGAACAAGGAAACTGAAATTCGTATATACTTAGGGAGACAAGATGGTCATAGTACAAATGGTAGAGCGTCTGTTTTAATTGACTCTATAGTATTAATACCCTCAGTAGATGATTTGCCATTTTTAAGTAATGGAAGTTCAATGCGTGATGAATTTGATAGATACAATTGTGGTGATTCATATTATTATGATCTTAACAGAGATAATATACCGGAGGTCTGTAAAAAATATCATGCAAGTATAGGTTTTTATATAAGAAATGGATCTGAATCTTGTCAGTGCGACCCTTCAGGATCAAAAAGTCACCAATGTGATCCTTATACTGGTCATTGTCAATGTGTACAAAATATTGTTGGTGCAAGGTGTGATCGTTGCGCTCCGGGGACATATGGTTTTAGCAAATTTGGCTGCAAACGTTGTGACTGTAACAGCATAGGTTCACTTGATAATTTCTGTGATGCAACAAGTGGTCAATGCAAATGTAGAGCTAATACTTATGGAAGAGCTTGTGATTTATGCCAACCTGGATATTTCAATTTCCCCAATTGTCAACAATGTGATTGTAATGGTCATGCTATTGAATGTGATGATAAGACTGGAGCTTGTAAAGAATGTAGAGATTACACTGAAGGACATCGTTGTGAAAGATGTGTAGAAGGCTATTACGGTGATCCGCGACTCGGTGTAGATATACCGTGCAGACTTTGCCCCTGCCCAGGTGTGAAAGGTGACCCAAATAAAAGCAGTCATGCAGACCGTTGTGAATTAGATCCAGAAACTAAAGACGTGGTTTGCGATTGTGAAGAAGGATACGCTGGACTGCTCTGTGACGTTTGTGCTGACAATTTTTATGGAGATCCTATTAAAGGAACATGTGAGAAATGTGACTGCAATGATAACATAGATTTAACAAAGCCTGGAAATTGTGATCCATACACAGGAAAATGTTTACAGTGTTTACATAATACAGCTGGAGATCATTGTGAAGTATGCGAAGAAGGTTATTATGGAAATGCTTTAGAGAAAGCATGTTATAAATGTAATTGTTCAGTATTGGGTACAAACTTTACTAAAGGTAATTGCGACGGTGTATCAGGTCAATGTCCCTGCTTTAACAATGTCATGGGAATAAATTGTGACCAATGTACAGAAAATCATTGGAGAATAGCTCTAGGATCAGGTTGTGATCCATGTGAGTGTGATCCTGTTGGTTCTATTTCACCTCAATGTAATCCTTACATCGGTAAATGTGATTGTAAACCTGGACATGGCGGAAGGCAGTGTGATCAGTGTCAAGAAAATCATTGGGGTGACCCTAATGTTGAATGTTATGAATGCGATTGTGATTTATATGGATCCGTATCACAACAATGTATGCGAGATAATGGATCATGTATTTGTAAACCAGGTATTGGTGGTTATAAGTGTAATGTCTGTGCTCGAGGTTACCTTGGAGATGCTCCAGAATGTTACGCGTGCGGGGAATGTTTCGACAGCTGGGACAGACTAATAGGTGAATTACGTGTACAGACTGAATACGCTATTGGTAATGCAAGTAAGATCAAAGTTGTCGGCGCTACAGGAGCCTACACAAGGGACTTCGAAGAAATGACAAAAAAGTTATCCGACGTTGAAAACTCACTTCAAAGCGCTAAATTAGGCCAAAGCACAGTTAAAGAATTATTAGCTAATATATCTCAACTACAAAATCAGTTAAATGATGCAGATAAGAAAGTAAAAGAAAGTAATGAAAATCTTAATGCTATTACTTCAAAAATAAATCTTGGCAACGTGACTTTAGATGGCTTAAGGTTAAGTATTGATAGTTTAAAAGCAAAAACTTATGATCTAGGTAATAATGCAACAAAACTCCAAGAAGCCAATTTGGAGGGTGCACTAAACCTGACAAGGGAAGCAAAAGAAAGAGCTATTAAAGCAACAGATGAAGCTGAGAGTGTTCAAACAATTATCGCTAATACAGATAGACAGATTAAAAATACGGACAGACTTATCGAAATGCAATATGCAAATTTCAATAACACGCAAAATGAAAATGATAAAAAATTGGATGAATTACAACAACAGCTATTAGATTTAGAATCACAGTTGCCAAAAATAAATGAAAAAATGTGCGGTCAGGAAAGTGATACATGCGATATTTGTGGTGGAGCTGGATGTGGGAAATGTGGCGGAATTTCTTGCGATCAAGGAGCTATAACAAAAGCAGAGCAAGCATTAGATTTTGCAAACAAAACCGAACATCGAATAAAAGATCATGAACTAACTGCCGAAGATTTGTTCAGATCTGTATCTCAAATTAAACAAGACACTGTTGCGGTAAAATCTAGAGCAAAAGATTTATTTAATAGAGCCAGTGAATTTAAGTCATCGGCAGAAAGAGCGACTAATGAAAGTCAAGATCTTACAACTGAATTAAAAGAATTTTTATCTAAAACATATAATACGCCTGAAGATGTAAGGCAACTCGCTACTGAAATATTAAATTTATCAATTAGCATTGAACCAAAAGAAATCACAGAACTGTCACAACGTATCAATTCGACTGTATCACAATTAACTAATATTGAAAATATAATAGCTGAAACAAAACCAGATCTTGATAGGGCTAAGGCACTAAAGCAAAATGCTACTACTGTCAACAAAGCTGCCAATTTAACTCTGGAAATGGCAAATAAAGTCTTAGAAGCTTTAGACGAAGCGCAAGCTGCTCAAGATGCAGCAGAAAATGCTATAGATAAAGCGAATAGTGATATCGAAGCAGCAAAAGGTGATTTAATACCCATAGCGTTGGAAACAGAACAAGCTCAAAAGAAAGCTAATGAAACTATGGACGAAGTTGAAGGTCTTCGTTCTCGTCTTTCCGATCTACAGAAAAATATACTAAAAATTGAAAGTGATGCAGAACAAGTAAAACAAGAAGCTAATGATGTAGTCAATAAAGCAGAAGGAGCTGAGCAAAAAGCCAGACAACTAAGACAAGATTTTAAACAAACCAATATATCCCTTGCTGAAAGAGCAAGCCAGACTTCGAATTCAAGAGAACGTGCGCAACTTTTACTTAATCGAGCTACTAAATTAGCAAGTGATACCCAGATGCAACTTAAACTTTTAGCTAATATGGAAGAATTATATAACGATCACAACGAACAATTAAATGTTTTAGAAAAGGAAATAGGAGAACTCAATACTCAAATGAATTACTATGTATCAGAGATTACAAAACGATCTGACAACTATAGATCTTGTACAACGTAACAGATTAGTTTATAGGTGCAAAATATAACGAAAAATAAAATACATATAAAGTGTGAAAAATTTTTTAAAACTCAACTCATGCATTTATTAACCGCATTTTTTAAATTTCTTCTTGTAACTAACTTATTTTAACAATAAGTTCATCATATTCTTCATAGCTTTTTAATTAAATTTGTAATAAATAAATTAGAAAAATATTTGTTTTGTATTTATGGAACATCACATTTAATGAAGTAAATGAATTATACAAGTTACTTACTGTACAAATTGTAGAGAAAATGTTCTACAAAATAATTTCAAAAAATGTTTTTTCTTTTACTTTATTAATAGGTAGTTACGAAAAATGTCAACAACTAGAATAGTATTAAAAATGAAAATATTTTTCGCGGTTACTTACAAAATTGTATTTTTCTTTGAACATGATGAAGTAAAATGAAAAATTTCAGTTATCTGTTACTAATGTTGTTTATTTTTGTTTTATTAACTACTTTGTTTTTTTATATATTGTAAATGTCAGTTAACTATGAAAATTATTATTAATTATACGTAATATGATAAATCTGTGCGACATTTTTTGGTTGCTAGTATTCTGGTAAATAATACTAAAATAATAGCAATATAAAATTCATAATTCTAAGATAAGCGTTCATTTAGCGAAATCCAAAGAAATTTGAATAGTAGTCGTAGACTCGTGTTTATATGTATAAATGTAGTTTAATTCATAAGATATCATTAAGTGTACTCAAACAAATTTTTGCCATCGTTTGCGTTAAAACTTAATATAAATATATTTTAAAATAATATAAATATATTTTACAAGACACATTTTTTAATATTCAAAAGTTCAATCAATATTATATATATATACTTATCTTAAGACAAAACTTTCATAAGGCGCATTTACTTAATTATAGATTTTTGCTTAATATTTCTATAATAGAGTGAATAATATAACTTCGAATTATGATGTCGCTATAGTTTACTATGTAATAGCTACCCTTATGTTAACATAAATATCTACTGATCCTAAATGTAATTTTCAAGAGGCTTATATTATATTAAGATTTGAAATATGTTAACAATTTTTGTAATGTTGAAGTGATGCACACAATAGAGGCCAAAACCAGTCGTTAGTTTGTAAATAAATAATATCACTGTATCTATCACTGTGTTTTTATTTTCACCTTCTCTAATTTCGGATTCGGTTTTAAATGATAAGTCATATAAATGTATATCTCGAGTTCTTTGCAAATTCTATCATGTCATCAGAAATTATTGTACGTACCTAATAAATCCTAAGGTCTGACGATTCCTTTACCACGAAAAGTTAACGGGATATTTTATTAATTTGTAGGTACTTTTTTACTTATTTATGTAATCTTAAACGCCATAAAATTTCTTGTAAACAAAATTGTTTACATACAAAGCTCCAAAAATCTACTAAATCTAATATATGAATCTTAATATAAGTACATGAGTACCTAGTACCTACTCTTTTCCACACCTCAGAAGTTGAGCAACAAGTATTTGTATCTTTTATTATGTGACCGACTTTTCGTTCATTTCGCTTTCATTGTATAGGTAGGTATATTTAGGAGAGTTAATAATATATAGTACAAACAAAATACTATGAAAACATTCTGCATGCATTGAAATGGACATATCGGAAATGATTAACTTGATAACTTGGCCATCCCTATAGTGAAATGTATGTATGTTTAGTTGATCATTACCCACGACTCCTAATTTAAAAAATAAATCAAATTCAAAAAGAAGTTACCTTATAATAAAACATTTTTAAGGTCGGTGTGGTAGGTACAAATACGTTTAATTGTATCATGTGATATACTATTTATCTTATACCTAAATAATTAATATTTAACAAAAACTTATTTTTTAACTTTTTTAATATACATTTCGAGGTTATGTGGAAAATGTGCAAATATAAAAATTTTAGGTGTTTTAATTATTTATAACTTCGCGATACAATATTTTTTCATAGGACTCTTAAAACCTCCCCCCTCCCACTTCCCGCACTCAAATCGCCCGCAATTTATTTATACTTTTATATTTGTCGTATTCTCTACCATTTGCAATTGTTTTCATTCTACAATTTTTTTTTTCAAAACCTATTTGCACTGGTTTAATAGTGACACCCAGGCAGTGTCATTATTTAATCAAAACTTTAATAACCGTAATGAATCTGTGCTCTTCAGACGAGTTTTGATAGAGTTTAATAACGTAAAATTAGATATTTTAGTTAAAGTGCATTGAATTACTAATAATAATTCTTTTATAATGATGCTGGCTAGATTAAGACTTATAAAGTACAAGAGTTTTATACTTACTTATTTAGTAAAGTCATCAAATTGGTCAAATAGGTGTATAAATGTTACATACAGTACAAATGCATTATGCGTACTAATATGCATTAGGTACTATTATTTCACAAATGACAATAAAACTGCCTTGCAAGTTTTCCTAATAGAAGCTGTCATTATATTAATCTTTTTTTTTTAATTAGAATGAATTATTATATATTTATTGTACATTAAAAATATCCGTGGTGCAAAAATAATTGTAAAAATACTTATTTTATTTATTAGATTTCATTAATAAAAAAGTACCAATAATGAAATAAATTAACAATTTTGTTTTCATAAATTATCTAACTGTAAGTCGCGATTCCATCCGCGATCAAAAGTTTAATTCATAGTGGAATAAACTTACAAACATATAATATATAACATATAACAATATTTTGAGCCTCTCCTATATGATATTAGAAAATCATTATAAAAGTTTCATCTTAATCTGATTAATGGATAAGAAACTCTTAAAAAACAAACACACTTCATACCTAACTTTATGTAAAATTAGTATTTTAGAAACATGTTTATGATAACTATTTCAGGTGGCTCTATTTAGAACCCATACTAAGCAATGCAGATGGAGATCTAGGAGTGAAGTTTCGAAAAGTAGACCAAGGGTTTAGACAAGTGGCGCGAATCATAGAATCAGATCCTCGACTTTCAGTACTATTGCAGTCCACTAGACTACAGCCAATGCTCGATGCAATCTCAGAGCAATTAAACTCTTGTCAGTCAGCGTTAAACGACTATATTGATGTACGTATCTCTTTGTATTTAATCATGAGTTTAACTTTAACAATTCAACACAAATACGGTATGCTTTTCAAGTTTGTTACTATTACATAATTTAATTTGTTTACATTGTAGGAAAAACGTTCAACTTTTCCAAGATTATATTTCCTAAGTGATGATGATTTATTGGAACTGCTTGGTCAAGCGCGAGCGGGCGCTGAAGGCAGAGAGACAGTAATGCAATCGCATTTAAAGAAACTGTTCCCGGGTATCACTGGAGTCAACCTTGGTCCTGGGGGACTATCGATTACGGCTCTGTGCAGTCACTATGGAGAAACGTTCCAACTTGACCATCCTGTTGATATCGATTGCTCTGTTGAGGTATGTTAAACAAGAAAATATTTTTTAAAACGAAACTTTAAATACAGCATTGAACGTCCTCATTAAAATAAAATAAAATATCTTAATAAATGAAATCGAATAAAACAATCCTATAAATTGCAGGTGTGGCTAAAAAATCTGGAACAAGAAATACGGTCGTCACTAAAAAATATGGCGCTAAAATGCTTAGTGGCAAATAGTTTGCGAGACCAAGATCCATTTTCGCTGCCGACGCAAATACTATGCCTCGGACAGAATATTAGGTTTACGGAAGAAACTGAGAAAGCCATTATATCGAAGGAGCTTCACAAATTGAAAGATAGCATTGAAAAAGAGAATTTGTATTACGCAGAGGCCGATATTGATGATGAGTGTGAGAAATATAAGAAACAAGCTTTGATATTGCAGTGCGCCTATTACGTATCTGTTGTGCAAAGTTTAATTGAAAATAATGTAGTAACTACTAGCGATTGGTTCTGGCAGAAACAATTAAGGTAATGTGTACTTATTTTCTGTCATCTGTTCTCTTTAATCAATACGTTCTAATTAATAATTTATAGCTAAAAAAAATATTAAAATTTCAAAAAAAAATGTGCAGACTAAATATTCACATAGTCAGCATTTACAGATTCTATCTACAAAACAGTACGGAAATCGTAGCTAAAATGGGCTTAGCTCAGATTTCGTACTCCTATGAATATCTCGGCGTGAACACCGGACAGTTTGTGAGAACTGAAACAACCGATGAAAGTTTCCTTATATTAACACAAGTGAGTACTGTTTGTTAGAAGAAAATAAAGAAATAGCTAAGAATAAATAAAGTTTATTGTGATTAAGGCCATTAACGATTTAATAATCCAAATAATTTATACAATTTAAAACACTTTTCTTTAAGTAATTATTTTATTTCATTTTATATCTTTTTACAGTCGTTACATCTTGGTTTAGTGGGAAATCCTTTCGGTCCTGCTGGAACAGGAAAAACGGAGTCGGTTAAGGCTCTAGGAAGTTTATTTGGCCGATTGGTTTTGGTCTTTAATTGTGACGAAGTAAGTAAATTTTTATTACACTTTAAAGTTTTATATTCGCCAGCTGACGTGGGGCTGCTTATTTTCTATGATTTGTAATAATAATATAATGTCGTCAATTTTTATTTTATTTTACATCACATGTCAGAAAAATACATTCTTAACTTTTAGTTCCATAGTATTCAATATGAAATAATTTATTTAATTAGCTCGCCATACCAATTTTAACTTTTTAAAATTAGTTATGTGTGAAACTTTTCACACTATATGGGTAATAAAGTATGTAATAATATATGTAACGATGTATAGGCAATGGACGCACAATGCATGGCTCGCCTGCTGACGGGCGTGGCGCTGTGCGGCGCGTGGGGCTGCTTCGACGAGTTCAACCGGCTGTCGGCCGCCACGCTGGCCGCCGTCTCGCACCAGCTCGCCTCGCTGCTGGCCGCCGCACGCAGCTCGGAAGATCGCACCGCGCTGCTTAACGGCAAGCGGGTGAGTGTAACGGTGACATGGGAGGATAAACGATAGTAACATCTACAGTATAAAAAATATCGCTAAATGTGTTGCTAAGCGCTAATTCTTCTTTTAGAATTTTCCTTGAAGTACAAGTATGGTTCTTACGGAGACAAAAATTGTAAAAGTTGTCTGGATATTTTATTGATTATTTTGATTTAAGAAAAGATAAGTTAAAAATCGACTGTTAAGTAATCGGCCGATATTTTTTTGTGTTAAACAATACTTCACATTAAACGATAAACCATAAATAATACGAGTATATTATTCGTATAAGTATATAATAATAATAATATGAGTGAATATTATCTATTTGATCTTCCTAAGTTCCATTTCTTCTAAAAATATATTTATTTCGGCTACAGGTGCCCGTATCAGAATGGTGCGGCGTGGCAGCGACGATGAACCCAGCAGCGCGTGGGTACGGTGGACGTCGCGCGTTACCACCGGCGCTTCAGCACGCGCTGCGCCCACTGGCGCTCCGCCCGCCACCGCGCGCCACTCTCGCCGCACGACTGCTTGCTGCTTACCCGCGACTACTGCCTGCCACCCTCGCCGATGACCTGGACGCCGTGTTTACACTCGCCAGGTAACTCGCTATCTGCAAGTCAATATAATTCACGTCATGCTCCTTTTGGGATTTAGTTTCGTTAGCTGGAGTAAAATATATACGGTAAGGTAGAGTTGTTTGTTTTTTGTTACCTTGTTCCTTTAACAATATATTGCAGTTCGCGTAAACTTGTAAATAAAATGTAATAATGGAAGCTAACCAGACCACGTATCTTTTGCGCGCAGTACGCTGCTGAGCGCGCAAAGGCACTACGACTGGGGTCTGCGCGCACTGAAGGCGGCGGTGGGCAGCTGCGGCGCGGTACTAAGTACGCAAAACATGGAGCCGCATCGCGCGCGCGCTGCTCTACGCGACGTGCTGCGTCTCAACAACCTGTCCAAACTGACGTCACACGACGCCGACTGGTGAGCGCCGCCTCAAATCTGGTTGATTACTATATTAAATAAGTAGATTTAAACTCAACTGGGCCTATAAGATATACAAAGAGGAAGCCGTTTTCATAAGAACAAATTCTAATCCTAAATCGAAAATAATAATAATGATTTTTCAGTTTCGAAAAGATTTTGGCCATGGTTTTTGCTGATCTACCAGAAAAGGAATCTACAACAGATCCGGTCTATTCAGCTCTCGAAAACACTATCAAACAACTTGGTCTGGTGTATAATAATTTTCAGGTAATTCATGTAAATAAATACATGAAGATTTAAACAGTACGTAGTAAATATATCAATAAAACACATATTAAATCAAACCATCATATAAATTGTTCATTAACAGATTCAAAAATGCATGGAGCTCTATGAACAGTTACAACAAAGAATGGGTGTTGCCATTGTCGGTCCTCCTGGATCCGGTAAAAGTACTATTAGGCAAATGTTAAAAAATGTAAGTTTTTAATTATTTCTTCTTTAACAATATACCAATCCCAATCAAGTTGAGTATTTTTGTTCTTAAATTAGAAAATTTCTAACTTATTGTTTATTTCATCCCTTATTACATAACTTCAGGCATTAACACAACGCGGTAGAACCATAGTGGAATACGTGATATGTCCCAAAGCGATGAATCGCAGCGAGCTACTCGGACACATCGAGCTCGACACCCGACAGTGGACCGACGGCGTTTTATCTGCCGTCGCGCTAGAAGTGACTAATCAGCCGGACGGTAAGTACACATATATTTAACACTTATACAATAAGAAAAAACAATAAATATACCTAATCATGTATAAATAAACAATAAATATACCTAGTAAAGAAACTGTCTGTAAATGTCCTACTGTTGGGCAAAGGTCTCCTCTCCCATTATGAAGCTTGATTCGCCACTGAGTATCGACGGATAATTATATACTAAGCTTACAATTCCATATAGTAAAGTTGACTGTAAATATTTCTATTCTAATTTTTCCCCTTTAGCGATTGAGATCTGATGAAAATCTTGAGGTTTGACAAAAATCTTTCTGAGAATTTTCGATGCACAAATAAATAACAAATTCCATGAAACAAAACAGTATATAAGAAATAAGCTATAAAAGGCTGCTTTTCCAACCAACAAGTCTATCAAAAAATAATAAAGGTCATTTAACACATTTGGATATTTATACAGACGTGTGGTCATGGATAGTCTGCGACGGCGACATAGATCCAGAATGGATAGAGGCGCTCAACTCTGTGCTGGACGACAACCGCCTGCTCACGCTGCCTTCAGGCTGGCGGGTGCAATTCGGACACAACGTTAACTTTATCTTTGAGACACATAGCATGGAATACGCGTCACCTGCCACCATATCTAGGATGGGAATTATATTATTTAGGTCAGATATTTTTGCTAATGAATAGCGTAAATGTTTTGCCCAACAAGCTAAATATTTAAGGAATTTATCCTTAAGCACCACTTATTTTTACAGTGCAGAAAATCACTGCTCCAAAGAAATTTTAGAAAGTTGGGTACAGAAGAAGGAATTTGATAACGAGACTGCAAAATTAGCGCTGCCATTATTGAATCAAACAGTCAATAAGTGCTTACAATGGCTGTCTACGCATAGGTCGGATGTCATTGTGAAAGAGTGCTACATCTCTTTGGTAATTTTTATTTTCTTAACTTTTATGTTACGTACCTCTTAAGATTATACCAGGATGATGTTAACTGGTAGTTCATTTATTCGAATTTATGCCTACGAGATTTCATGCAAGAAAAAATAAATGGTCCTTTCTTGAACAATCCTTTCAGGTGAAACAAATTATAGCGCAATTCGAATACATAACTCAAGAAGAAATATCGAAAAACTCTGCTACGAGTGCAGAAGACATGGTATGGTCGGCTGTGCAGCTCAGTATTATGGGACTAATAAAACAAAACGCTATCGACAGTTTCTATGAAGAGGTATGTTTAATTTTGTATAACTAGAAAGGAACAAATCTAAAAGACAATTTTTTTTTGCTTATTAAGTTATTTTTATTATAACTTTAAGTAAAATATTTGAGATATCAAAAGTAGTTTAATATAAATCCATTAAGATTGATTTCGTGCTAGGTACATATTTTAGTGAAAAATAATAAAGAGTATTGATTATTTCTGTTTGTTGTGGAGTAAACAAGCCACATTAAGAATCAAGAATCTGAACATACCTTATTAAATTTAACAAATATTATTATTATAGAACCTCAGCCTTATTAAAATTAACAAGTAGTATTATTATACTCGTCTCCAGCTGGAGATGCCAATCATACCTTGCGCAGTAGACGCGACGCAGTGGGCGGAGTCTCTGCTGCGCTCAGCGCGTGTGCGTGCGTGCGAGCCCGCACTGCGCGCCGCCGCGCACGCTGACCAGCACGTCGTCATCATCGGCCCGGAGGCCAGTGGCAAGACGTGAGTTTACAGATACAATGTAGAAAGAGTATCGTTATTATACTCTACTCTACCTAGAGATGCCGATCGTATCGCGGTTGAGCACGGTGGGTGGATTCTCTATTACGCTCGCCGAACGTGCGTACGTGCACATGTATCGGCATGTCGTAACCATCTGCACGAAGGCCAGCGACAAGACGTGAGTTGAGGCTGTGAGCCCAAAACGAGACTCGAGCCTCAAAATATTTGAACTCTTCTTGCTATCAGATATTTTCAAAAAGCTGTAAAACAGTAAAATTATTTTCATACCCATCTCATAATACACCAAAAAAAAATGTTGAATCGTTTTGTATGCAAAGGCAACATTTTTCAAGGCAACATTAAACATTTTTCGTTAAACTTATTTTGCTCTTTCTTAGTTAGGTACTTGATACACGAACTACTGCTTGTAGTCAAATGTTAAACCTTAAATTTATACTTATTGTTCACTCTTCCCTATTGTGGAATACATATGAGATTTATCTTTGCAGACTTTTGGCGGAATACATACTCAAGGAATCTAATTCTACAACCATAACAATCGATTGTACTCCAAATCTTGAGTCGACAGACATTATTGCGGAGTTGAAACGGGTAAGATAATAATCCGAATAACAAGGCAACTGCTCATTTGAATGATGTAATGTTATTAATTTTATAATGATCGAAGTGTGTTTTATGCTTTATGCACTTTGCTTAAGGAGTCCCTAATATACCAAGTGCATAATATATCAATTTTATAAAGAATGTGTTTTATTAGAAAACGAAAAAAAAAAGTTTACAGCTTATCCTAACTTGACAAAATATAAAACACAAACAAGGTGTCATACATCTCTCGCTACGTATATCTAATTCGTAACGTCGTCTTATTATAAATACATAACGTTATGTATTTATCAGAAGAACGCAGTGGGCGGCGGCGCGCGCGGCGCTGCAACGTTGCTGCTGCGTGCGCTGCACCGCGCCGCGCACGACGCCTGGGCCTGCGCGCCCGTGCACGCCTTCCTGCTGCAGGTGTGCGCAACAAACTAACATTGCTGTGCTTACAGTTTTCATTTTGATATTAAACAATTACCCATAAGATTTCTTTTTTATTAATTTAGTGTAAAAAATAGAGAATTGTTTGTGAGGAAATGAATTCTGATTTTTAGTATGTATATAGATAATTTTAATGATTTAGACGGATGTCTAAGTAATTAAAATTATCTATATACCACTAAGGATGTTAAAATAGCCATCTACCAATCAAAGTGCTCGAGTAAAGCCTCTCTTCTCTATGTTACTGTGTGCGGTTGTTCCTCCCAGCTGGTGCAGCAGCGCGGATTCTGGTCGCGTGAGGAGGGCAGCGCGCAGTGGCAGGCGGCGCGCGTGCGCGTACTTTGCACCGCCGAGCGAGTACCGCGCTCACCGCGTCTAGCCGCAGCGCTAACGCCCATCATATTGCCGTGAGCTACCACATGCTTATAGACATTACCTCTAACGTACATGTCTACAATGTTGCATTGCCAACTTATTTCAGTTTTTGATTTTTTTTTTACATATTGTGTACCTATACAAATACAAAACATACTATCTCTTTGTATATCAACATTAAACGAAACAATTGTATAATAATGAACAAATACAAAGTACAAATCAAATTATTATATGTCTAACATTTTAATTAGAATACATGTGATTTTAGTGAAGCTGATGACGAAGAGTTACTAGAACTTTTACAAAGTTATCTTGCGGAGAATACGAAAAATATATCTGAAACAGATATTTTGAACTTGTCTCGTAGTATGTTAATGTTGTATAAAGAGGTGAGAATGATTCTTATAATAATTGAATTTATTAATAATAATTTTAAAGTAAACTTAATAACCTTATTAATTTCCAGGTGATAGAAACATTCAACTCTAAGCCACATTACAAATGGAACCCGTCTCATCTAAAACAATGGTGTGACAATATAAAATGGTTTTCTCCTTCAGAATTGTCAGAAGTTAACATGGTAATTTAACGAAAATATTTTTACAAGTTTATTTTGAAAATATTAAAATTATTATAAATCTCATATCAAATTATTATAAATCATTCGTTTCTTAAAATGCCCTTGTCTACTATATCAGCAAACACAGGATGTCACAGAAGTGATGTTAATAGCTACTAAATTTTAAAATAGTACGAAACTTTATTTTGCCCTATTTCTGTTTTGTATAGTTCATCCGTATTTATTTTATGTTTTGTTCAAGGCCTTGAATGCTGTTGCAAATATGATATTTAAAAATAGATTGGTCACTGACGAAGAAAAGTTTCAGTACAATACAATGGCTCAAAATTACTTCAAAATAGATAATGACGTTTACTTTAAACCGAAACTCCGCAGCGATGGTATTTATTTGAATGCGATTGGCTACAAAGAGTGGCACAACAACACTGAGAGATTAATAAATCAATGTTGTAAGTTATATTTTAGTTTCACTGTACTAATAGCCATACTGCTATAAAATAAAGGTATGTATTTTATTTATATTGTTATCAATAAATCCATACTTTAGCTTCTTTGAAAATAATATAATTGTATTGTTAGTTTCTTGCTTCAGTTAAATATGTATATTGCTTTCAGTAACGGACGATGAAAACTGTTTCGGTGAAACTGGCGTAGAAGTGTGCACAGAATTATCTATTCTGTGTCCAATCATTGCGCTCGCAGTAAGTTTTTTTATATATAGTTTTTATTGATATCTTATGTAAATATTGACGAATTTACTAAATAAAAATATAGAGTGAGGTACCGTTTACAAATGTGTCTCGATAAATTTTCCATACTAGTTTGTTATTAGGTGACTTATACTATGATTTCATCGCCGTAGAAACATTTTTATTCTTCTATTTAAATTCTTTGCTTCTTGCAATAAATGGTCTTTTTCCGACATCTAATCTATCTCAATACAATATTCATCGCAGGCTATTATTTGAGCATTAAAACAAAATTAAAAAAAAATATATAATTTCCTTTACATTTATAATATTGGTAGGAAACAACGTATAAGAAGTAACTAAACACAAATTATAATATGTCTATGTGTATATGCGCAGCTAAACGGCGGTGCGGCGACATGCGTGGGCACAGCGGGCGTGGGGCGCCGTGCGGCGGCGCGGCTGTTGGCGAGCGCCGCGCCCGCTACGCTGCTACTGCTCGATCAGCCAGCGCTCTTCCACGCCACCTTCAAAAATGTTCGTCATTTCTTCGTTCGTCTAATATGCATACGTGTTTACACATAAATATGTTATTAATTATACACTTGAGATTCTATTTAATCCGGCTCGAAGGACTCATTTTATGGGATATCATTTAAATATGGTTAAAATGGTTTTAAAGCGGCAAAAAGTAAATAGGTTAAATAATTAATTATAAAAAAGTTAGTTATTTGGGCTATTATATAAATGGTGAAATTATTTATAATCTGTACATAAGAAAAAAGTATACAAAATCTCGTTTCAAAATGTGTGTTTAGAGTTGGCATCTAACAGTTCCACTAACTTCACAGGCACTAACATCAGCGAGCGAGGGTACTAGCACGCTAGTAGTGTTGTGCGAGTTGGCGGCTACAAACGTGGCACTCGCATGCGTGGAGGCGTTCCTCAGCGCGCGATCCGTACACGCGCTGCCCGCCAGTATCACGCCCTCACTCGCACCGACACAGCAGACTGAACAAACGTTCATGAGTAAGTAATAGACTATACGTACCTTTACAATAACGTCTCAGGCTCTAACATCAGCTAGTGAGGGTAGTCGCACACTAGTAGTGCTGTGCGAGTCAGCAACTACGGGCGTGGTTCTCGCGTGCGTGGAGACGTTCCTCGGCGCTCGGTCCGTACACGCGCTGCCCGCTAGTATCACGCCTTCACTCGCGCCGGCGCAGCAGACTGAACAGACGTTCATGAGTTAATCTTAGATTATACGTACCTTTACAATAACGTCTCAGGCGATAACATCAGCAAGCGAGGGTACTCGCACGCTAGTAGTGTTGTGCGAGTCGGCAACGACGGGTGCGACACTCACGTGCGTGGAGGTGGTCTTCAGCGCGCGCTCCGTAGACGCTCTGCCTCCTAATATCACGCCTTCACTCGCGCCAGGGCAGCAGACTGAACAGACGTTCATGAATTAGTCTTGGAATATATCTACGTACCTACTATTTTTTTGTTCACGTAGGGGATATCTTGAATACATAGATATTCCAAGCCTTGGGCGATAGATCGGGTTATCTTATTAGTTATCAGAACAGAAGGGAGAGGACACTGGATCGCTTTCACTCGCTCATCCTCCGCCCTCCTAATCGCAACTCCATTAGTACAGTTACAGAAGTGATTTTGCTCTTCCAAATATTACTCACTTGATATACATAGGTATTTCGTTATTCACTAATTTTATTATTTAATGAACTTTTTCAGACATGAAACAGAATCTAGGTATATTGATTTGCTTGGACAAAGACCAGGATAATTTAGCCGAATTGCTAGAATCCTATCCGCTACTTTACAACAATACCTTCCTGTGCTGGCTGTCTCAGTGGTCGGACGAAACTCTGAAAGGGGCGCCGGCCCTACTGATAAATAGGTATATTGTAACATTGCGCACTGTGTGATCACTGCACCATTTTGTTGAAGAGGTAGTGTATTTACACATTATATTTTATTATATAGTTTTAGATATATTTTATATTTTTATTTATTTGTATAAATATGAAAAAAAAATGTAATTTATTTGTTGAGTATTTTTTTATCAATTTATTTTACTACGTTTCACTATTTTTATTTAGGATATATTTATTGTTTTTATATCAATTACTTTATTGGTCTCATGGTATCTATAGCTTCATTCATTAAAAATGTTGAAACCAGAAAAGTTATTACATGTTATTTGAAAATTTTTAGGCTATCGAAAGAGAATGGTCTAGTAATGTCCGAGGAAGACCTGAAAAGTATTCCAGTACAAGGTTTCGTCGATATATACAAGAGTTTAGACGCGGAGCGAGAACATGCTCCTTCTCGCTACGTACATTTCATAAAGACCTTCTACAGAATATTCAACACCAAGAAACAAGCTTTACTGCAACGACAAGACACCTTAACTGTGAGTTACTTTTATTTGCTAGTATAGAGTCGATTTAGTCCAACAATTTAATATTAATTGAAAGTAAAATTTTATTTAACATTTTGATCTTGACCGATCTCGGTGAAATTAATTTGCCAAAGCTTGAGAATGTCGAAAGTAAACTAATTAATTATTATAAATAAACTTAATGATAAAAAATAACTCGATTTTTGTTTTATTAGTATATTTATACTTGTATTACTAAAATGCATTTATTTTTAATTTCAATTTAAACAAGACTAAAGTAAAGTATTTTTTATGTACCCCCTTAGGCTGGAGTAGAAGCTCTACGTCGTGCTCGTAGCGAAGTAGCAAGACTCCAGGCCGAGGCAGCAGAACAAGAAGTAGCCTTATCAGAGAAGCAGTCCAAAGCGAACCAGGCGTTAGACCAAATAGGCGCCACGGTGCGCGCCACCACCGACAAGAAGGAGGAAATGCACCAGCTCAAACTGAACATTGAGACGGAAAATGAAAAACTACAAATACGGTAAGATTGTAATAGGTACTAAGCTAAATTTTGTCCGTGTACTATATCCGTGTTTTTGATGAAACCTTTTAAATGAAATATTAGTGAATATAGTTAGTTATAATAATGTAATATTGTAGACGTATATTCACTAATACCCGGAAAAATGGCCGCAATTACCTGCTATTAAATTCGTTGAAATTATTCTTAGATATAAATTGTATAATACGAGCATTATAGTTATTTACTAATCTTTTTTTCAAAAAAGATTTTGCCAAAAATACTGGTATATACAAAACTTTGCGGTTGGCTCTTAGGATATTAGTAATGTCGAAATATATTTTACTGGGTTCCTGAAAATATACCTATAATAAAAAGAAGTTTATATAATTTGTTTAGTAAAAAAGAAATCGAAGATGAATTAGCATCGGTGGAGCCAGTCATAGCAGCCGCTCGGGCGGCGGTCGGCGATATAAAGGCTGAATCTTTGAGTGAAGTGAGTATTTTTAATATATTTAGTTTTACTGATAAAAAAGCATTTATTAAATAATTAATGAAAATTCGTAGGTGCGATCGCTTCGTGCCCCGCCGGACGTGGTGCGTGACGTGCTAGAAGGCGTGTTGCGTCTAATGGGCATTACCGACACCTCCTGGCACTCTATGAAGAGCTTTCTCTCCAAGCGAGGCGTCAAGGAGGACATACGGTAACTCTTATCAATATTAGATAGATGTTGTTTTTATTTTTGTGATGTATTTCTTTTTTTTTGGTTTTGTGTGCAATAAAGTTGAATAAATAAATAAATAAATAGATTTGAATGGGATCGATAGGGTAGTAAAATTTTTGGTACATTTTTGAATAACTGTACAATATAATAATGTTGAGCAGAAAATATTAAATCTTTGGTCCTTATACGCGCCACGTGTGTCGCTTCTCTAAATCTATCTTGACGGTTGAAAGGCTATTTGGTCTAAACGCCATTTTTTTGGCATATCCCAGAAAGTATGGATCAAATCGAACAGGGGTGAAGGGGAGGTCATTTGCCATCTTCTGACCCCAAAGTTATATCGATTTTAGTATTTTTTCAAAATCTTGCATAGTGTTCCACAAAAATGTTAATTAAAAAAAAACTGTGACGGTTACAGGTTTCATTTTTTTTTAGAAACCATGGCAAATAGTTTGTCTATCCTTGAGTACTGCTATTTTTGGCTAGTAAACGTGTATCAATAAATACAATAACAAATAAACCGAGTTTCCTATTTTATATGAAAGGTTAACGATTTTCAAATGAGTGCTACGGAAAAAATCATACCAAAAAAAGTGACCACGTATTACAAAAACTTACTTATTTAATACAGAATCTTATGAGGTATTACTTATTTTATTGTTATTTTTAATTTAGAAGCTATCGATATGTTGAAGTATTTTGTTTTTTAGTACGTTTATGCTTGAACCTCTAATAATATCAATTTTTAATCATAAATTGAGGAATAGGTTTTGTTGTGAAGTTTTAACCGACCTGCATACAGACAAGGCATAAAAGTATGTACATATAAAATAACGCACGCCCCTGGATCTATGTGTGCAGCTGCCTGGACGCGAGTCAGATCGGCGCGGAGGCGCTGTCGTCAGTGGAGCGGCTGCTGCAGCGTCGCGGCGGGTCGTTCGAGCAGGCGGCGGCGCGGCGCGCCAGTGCGGCGTGCGCGCCGCTCGCGGCCTGGGTGCGCGCCAACGTGGACTACGCGCGCGCGCTCGCTCGCGTGCAGCCGCTGCAGGAACAGCAGAGACTGCTGCTCGGGTATGCACTCGTATTGTTTTGCGCGATTACTGAATTATCAACATTATTACACACTCGTAAATTATGCAGGTGCTGCTTCAATTCGGTAATTCGTTAAACTAAGTTAACGTTACGAAGCTTGTATTATGTACGATAAATATTGAAGTATTTAAATAACCGAATTCTTAAAATTAATTACATTGTAAAATCAGTAATTTTGCAGAAATTAGGGCGCTCACAATATTTTCTTTAGTACCTAATACAAAAATATCTTTGCAATATCTTTAGTTCACGACTACACTATGAGTTATTTGTATGACAGGAGTTGATTAATTCCAACAATGTGCTGTAAAAGTATTCCTGTATTATGATGTCTATAAAAATACATGGTCTAAAAAAGTAACGAGTACACGTGATGACGTGATATTATTGAAGAAATTAATGCATTAAAATTACTTTCTTGTCACTACGTTGTAAAAATCTCCCCTGAAGTCATAGCCCATCACTCAAAACCTACCTATATTACAGTAACCTCAAGCGAGCGGAAGACGAGCTAGCAGCGCTATCCAGCGGTCTAGCAACAGTGGACGAGCGCGTGGCAGCGCTGAAGGAGGCGCTGGGGCGGCACACGCGCGAGGCGGCCGCCATCGAGCTGCGCCTCGCCACCGCCGCCGACACGCTGCGCACTGCACAAGCGCTGCTCGACCAGCTCGCGCACGAGTACGACGCCTGGGAGAATGACGTGAGACGAATATAATTGTAGGAGTAGACTTTGTAGACTTAATATAAGAGTAATTTATCTGATATCCGATATACAAAAATATCAATCATTATCATTATAATCATTTCTGACAATTTTTCAAATTGCTAGAAATGCTCAAATTAAAATACAGAAATGTAAGTTTTCAAAATAACAACCTTAATATTTTTGAAGTTGGTTATAAAATAAAATAAAAAAAGGATATATACCTACTTATTGGTTATTACAGTGACAAAAATGTTAGGTTATTTTAATGATTAATAATGGCATGATTGCAGCTGGAACATATTTCCTGTGAAATATTGGAATTGAATCAACGGTCTCTATTATCTGCTGGATATCTCACATTTCTACCTGATTTGACAGAACCGCAAGCGAGGTAATTGGATTTTGGTATTTATTTCATTGTCCTCACTTAACACAAATCACAATAAAAGATTTTGCTTTGTAGAGACTACTTGTCGAAGTGGTGCGCATTGATAAACTTCGAAGATACAGCATTTTCCGTGATTAATTTCCTATCAAGTCCGGAAAAGCAGTTGAAATGGGAAGCAGATGGCCTTCCATTGGATCAGTCTGCTTTCAAAAACGCCGTTTTTATCGACCAGGTAATTAGATAAAAAAAATACCTATCACTTATATTGACGTTATCGAGACAGAAGAGACCGACAGTACCAAAGAAAAATTCTTTATTTATTTAAGGGTTTCTGTTTATTTATTTTTTTTTGTTTATTCTAACGAATATATAACATTTTAAAGATATAATGTGTTTTGATCTAAATGGATCTATACAGACTACTCGTACATAACGTCATTTGAATTTGAGAACATTAATTTGATGATATACGTGTATCTTCTTCTTCCTAGCATTTTCCCGGACTTAACCAGGGTCTGCTTTAATCCAGTCTAGGTGTACGATGTACAGTACACAGTCATCGAGCACGCGCGGGCGCAGCATTTATTTGACCTGTTAAGGATGTTTTCTTAGTGTTATAAAAAATCTGTAAAAATAATCTTAAGGTTAGTTCACGAAAGGGCAGCTACCGCGCCGCGTGTGCTCAACCACTACATACCATTACTACTTACTACTAAATACTTACTACTTACTATTGACTAGTTACTATTTACCGCGTACGAAGAATATATCTTAAAGTCTTTCGTATTATTTAACTTCGTCGG
>DVXP01000092.1:0-29527 GCA_018235645.1 Junonia grisea | reverse complement strand
CATGTGCCGGAAGAAATTCTGATACATGTATATCCACCAATCCGCAGTGGAGCAGCGTGGTGGATTAAGCTCCATACAATCTTCCTAATAGGAGAAGAGGCCTATGCCCAGCAGTGGGATATGTACAGGCTGTGTTACGTTTTGTTACTATCCGAAACTTTTATAATGGTGAATCCATTAGTTACGGTTATGGAAAAATTATTATTTCGGATATCCGATAGATTCAGTAACGGTTACATAAATCCATTACATTGCTTCTTTCTTAGAGATAAAATATGATAGTAAGAATTACGTAAGTAGTACACTTGTTATGTACACATAATTTCGTATTGATTATGATAAGAGTGTGTTATCAAAGTGACTAACGATTAGATCATCTGACCTTGAATCATTTCGCATTATTTTTAGACTTGCTTTGTTTATTAAATTTATGGCAGTGATTTTACAAAACGTGAATTTTTCAACAAAAATATTTTCCTTTGTATTTTTAAAAGTATTTTAATAATACAAGTAATTACTCTTTACATATATATATACAAACAAGTTTTTTTATAATATTAGTAAAAATATGAATACAGAAAATGATCTAAGAAGTAATCTCAGAAGTATGTACGATATTCATATATATTACATACATATATATTAATATGATAGACAAACATAAACATAAATGAAAATTATTTATCTCGAAAAGATCCTGAGCAGACGGAAAATTTATTACCAGTAGAGTTGAATGACCTCATATATTTTTTTGACCGAATGCCATTCAATACTGTGCCAAGACTGCACATAATGTATCTTATTTGGTACAATTAGCCTATTACGCACCGTAAGATATATATTATTATATTATGTTATATCTAAAATAGTAAAGTAAGAGTCTGTAAATGTCCCACTGCTGGACCACGACCTCTTCTCGACTTAAAGAGAAGGTTAAGGTTCAAATTCACCACGCTGATTCACTATGGGCCATCCCTCTATATCCAGGGATATACATATGTCTGAATATCTCCTGGCACAAGCAGGTTACCTCACGACGTTATTCTCCAACGCCAAGATGAAATTAATTTTTTAATTTGAATTTTTAAATTTAAATTTAAACACAAAAAAAATCAATATTGCTAGTCAAGATTTGAATCATCAAATCAATTAATTTTTACTACCATCTTAGCTCATGTAATTGAATGTAATAAACCTATATAGTAAATAATGTTCTATTTCATTAAGGTTTCTTTAGAACATAAGCCTTTTACGCCTTTTAATGCCATCATTAAAAAACGAGTAAGCAAAATTCTTTAACATATTTAATGAGTAAGTTTCTTTAGTAGTTAAAACATCGTAAATTAAAGTTAAAAATTTACTTTAATAAAGAAGGTAAAAAGGTCATAATTGCAAACCCTGTAATAATTAATTTTTGAACACATGTTAATATTTACGATGAAACAGTGTAATTATTTAAAAAACATTTTACAATCTAAAGTATAAAAGAGAAAAATAATAAATCATTAAATAAAAATTTCCATCAGCTCTTTTTAATTAAATTTATATTTTGATAACTTAATGAATGAAGAGATTAAGATCAAATTTTTACAGTCAAAGGTTTCTCATTATAATTTACATAAACCCTACTGTTGTTACTTTGGCCTACTTTGGACACTTTCTAACAATGACTTTCTAATTCAGAAATCATTTAGTGAACATTTGTACTGATGCTAACACAGTGTTATTATTTTATTATATATTTTTATCTATATATCGAAATATATAGAATAAGGGAGATTAACTATGATGTAACTTATCGCTATGTCTAACACTAAAAGACATATTTGACATAAATATTTCTTTTACAGAACAAATATCCAATAAGAATGGTTCCTATAAAATGTAGTTTTTAATTATGATATTGTTAATAATAAACTATTACAATGAATAGTTATGGACTATAATGTAAAAGCCCCAGGTCAAATAACCAATCTATAGAGTACTAAAACTTAACAAGGTTGAAAAGGTTAGACAGCTAGTAAATACTATAAGAAGTAAAAGTGAGCTTGTTTGTTCAGGTCATGACTCAACATAAAATCAGACAGATAGTTTGAGACAGAAGGACAAATATAACCTAGTTTTTATATTGATCTTAAATATTTGACCATAGAGGTTATGCTAAAATGACATAGAGAAAAACTTCAGTATCTTGAAGAATAATAAAACAAATTGTTTTATTATTCTTCAATATAAACAAATTGTTTTATTATTCTTCAATTATTTTATTTTCTTCTTTCTTCAATTATTTATTTTATATTATTTTTATTGGTATTGTCATATTACAAAAAGTAAGTGTGGTTTGGAATACCTCTAGGAAAATTTTCTAGCAACACAGGTTTTTAGCCAGTTTCTTATGGATTTACTCCAATATTTTTTTTATTAAGACACAATTTTAATAAGGGGTTATTAGGAGTGAAATTTCACAAAACCTTTACCAAATGTCTAGTCCCATTGTTACAGTTTCATAGACATCCTGATGAGTAACTTTATCATATTAAATCTCTTTTACACTATAAGTGATTGACTATAACAAGTACTTACCATTAGGATCACACTTCTTGTAGCAATTAGAGGCATCCACAAAGTTAGTCGCAGCGTCGTGACGAACACCTGCCTTTAGATGCAGTTGGGCGGCACTGCAGAAGGCCTGACCAGCTTGCGGCCATTTCTTGGCCATCTTAAACAGATTCGCAGCTCGGAGGTAGCAGTCCACCGCTTCTTCTACTTTTGATGATCCTCTGTTAAGCAATTAATAAGAATAATTATTAATTTTTTAATTAGAATCAATTGTATGATGCAAAAGGTCTATTGTAAATGATATTAGGTGGTTGTGGTGGTGGTGAAATACAAATAGTGGTTTAAATGGAAGATTAATATATTTATATTTATAATTGTCATTTGTTTTAATTAAGCAATACTAAAATTATTATCCTTAACTTAACTTTAGTACTTTTCTATCAGAGAGTAATCGGTTAAGAGTTTGAATATATAACTTAGGTAATAGAATACATTATTTGCAAGTGTTATATAGCCTTATTATATAGCCTTTGTACCTCTCTAACCTATTAACTCCAATACTCTGGTTTCATTAAATCTGTTCTGAGCAACGAACAACCATCCATTCTCATAGCCTTTCACATTTATAATGGTAATAAGATTATATTAATATCTAATAAGAAGTATAGAATTGATTTATAAAATTATTTATAAAAATTTAAAAAAGGTATAATTGTCTTAATTATTATTTCACAATAAAACTCAAACGATAGATGAATAATTAATTCCTCAAGTTTACTTTATTTATACAATAGATTTTTTTGCATTATTTAATGTATGTAAAGTTTAAGTTTTACTAAACTATGAAAGAAATTCAAGGATACATTTCTGTAGTTCATAATACTATACTTACTCGTGTTAAACCTTTTTTTTAATTAAAAGTTCCATATTATTAAGTCATTGTACATTGTTACACTTTGATGACTTTGCAGACATTTCGGAAACTTTTGCGCGTTACTGACATCGTAAAATTTAATGTACTGGAGGTTTTTATTGCAAAAATATATAATAAAGACTAATAAGAGCTAATATCAACAAAATAATAGACGACTCATTGTCCTTACCCGAATAATGAACCGAGGAACGATTTCGACGAATTTAACTTTTTCTCCGCCTCCGCTATCAACTGCATCGCTTTTTGTTCATTATCACCCATTTTTATGTTTTTTAACACTACTTGCTAAGAATTTTTAACAATTAATGGTACTAAATTAACAATTTATTGACAAAATGTCGTCACTCCTCCCGACCGAAAAATCCCGTCGCTGTCATCGATTTGTGCCATTTGAAGTTACCATACCAAAAAATATTCAATTAGAAGGTTTCTTGCTAAAGTCTAGTCTAGTTATCTAGATATCTATCTATCTACTTCACACAAAAGATATCTATAGATATTTAGATATCTATCTTCTTCACAAAAAATATCTGTATAAAGATAAAAAGAGCGTGAATATCTTTAAAAAAATGAGGATAACATGATATGTTTTAATAAATGATACACCTGGGATGGACTTCGCTCAATCACTAGATACTCTTACGCTACCGATATTATCTAGATATTTTAGATTTATAAAAAAATAAAGTAAACAGATGATCAAGAATAATTCTCGAATAGTTGTCCTTCGTGTTCGTCGTCAGTATCTACTTCGGAACTCTTCATAGAATTATACAAAAAAATAAGGCTACGGCCTTATATTGAATAGCTACAATTTAACCTTTCAGCAGTTAGACAGGCAGTTTTGCTTTTTTGGAAAATCTTTCAAATTTTTTATCGATCATTAGTATTCGACTTCTGTTGGCTGAATATTTGAGTAATAAATGGACATTAACCAGTTAATCGTTAATTGAAGAAATTATTATTTCGAGTGTTTAATTTCAATTAAAAAAGTATTAAATTGAGAAGGAAACTGTGCGTGGGCAAGAAAAAAAAAAGACGCTCTCAATTCTTCGGATATCTACTTTTTAAATGTATTTTACCGAGACGGTGGTTACCAAAAATGAATGTAAATTCCAACTTTGAAATAAAACATTTCTTTTCATTTTCATTGATATCTGATGCGCTCAGGTCACTCCAAAAATTCCCGCTTGGGCTCCCCTATGATTCAGCACATATATCGCAAAAGTGCCGCGTGTGAAATATCACTATTTAGCCGGCGAGTGTAACTGACAAAATTAAGAAGGAAACTGTGGGCACGAAAAAAAGACGCTCTCAATTCTTCGGGTACTTTTTAAATGTATTTTTACTGAGACGGTGATTACTAAAAATGGTATTTTTGACTTTTTTTGTACTTTTTTGAAGTCAGCTTATTCGTTTAAAATACTTATCTACTTATTTATCAAGTACCTATATAAATATCTTCCTACAAAATTGGTGGCGAGTAAATTTCCCTAGCGGCGATTTGCGGAACTACGGCGGTATGGGAAACGACCTGAGTTTATCATTTCATTGTTTTTAAAACATTCTGCGATATGATTTCATTGTTGGACCTTTACAAGGTAGTCGAAAATACTATAAGACCTCTTCGTAAGGGTAAAATTAGATTAGATTAGAGAGAAAGATATGGAAAGTTAGATATGAAAATTTAAGCCCGCTTTGTTACACTGAGAAACACAGCAGTAGATATTTCCTTTTTTTATTTATACACATTTCAACATCTAAATAATTTTTTAAAACAATCAAATAATGATAAACAGGCTGTTTATCGCGCATCTGACAAGAAAGTATTTGTCGTATACTCATATTACTGGCATTTGCAAGTTCTGCGAGTCGCCGCTAGGGAATCTGCTCGTCGCCAATACTTTTTCACCTTTGTGTACTGACAGTAATAGTTTGCTTCTGTACAATGTGTGTATTTATAAAAAAAATATTCTGTGATACTATAATATCATGTGGACAATTTTTAATTTTATTTATTTATGCCTCTTCAAAATTGTGATTATTCCACTATTCATCAAGGTTGAACCACGTTGAACTACAACCAGCCATTAACTTTAAGGCATTGACCATAAGTTTCTATTTATTTATACCACTTTGTTGTAATTTGTATTTTTAGAAACGTTCAGAAAATTACAAAATTAAAGCTTATTTTTATAATTTACTAATTTTTCTTTATTACTGGAATCTTCTGCTAGGTACTTTCTTTCTTTTTATTAACAATGTTGAGACCAAGGACAACTCATGGAAGGTAAACATGAAAATAAAAAGTCAATTATTATTATTATTTAATGTATTATAATACATAATTAACCGCTGCTATTACGGTTCAACAACACACGTACATTAAGCTTTAGATGGATCGTTTTCTACGTAAAATAAATTATCGATAAGCATAAGTAGATATATTATAACAATTTAACGGAATTTGTAAGAAATGTAAACAGTAATCAATGTACGATAAATGACCTGTTATTTCAGATAAAAATATAGTTTTTTTTAATCTGTAGAATATTAACAGCTTAAAATAGATTTGAATGGGAAAATATAATTCTAATTTTTAACGGTTTTTGTTAAAACTATTTTTGTTTTATTTTTTACAAAATCTGTTAAATTGTAATACGACTAGAAAACAATCCATATATAACAAAAATATATATTTCGTCTATACGAGGTATTTGACTTAAAGATACGGGATTATACATTGATTATTTTATAGATATAGTTTTAACTCTGAGATAATAAGACATGGGATATGGAATAAGTCATCTATTTATAGATAGATATTTTATTTAGTTTACCTCAGTTGAGAAAAAATGAATACCACAATTAAGTTGCTAAGTAACTCGTAAATTATCTGTTTGCCAGATAAAACTAAACTGAAAGCTACTCAACTAATCAGCTGTTATTATATAAAGTTAAATAACACTTATAGTAACATCTACTGAAAATCGAGCACTTTTATAGCCCCGAGTGAGCGTTTACAAATTCTTTTTATAATTTTAAATTATATTTTGTTTCAGGTCTTATATTTTGGTTTCCTTTGACAGTTACTTTAAAGTTATGATACGCTCTTAGTGAAAAGTATAGTAAACGTTTGCAAGTGTTTTATTCTTTAACTTTAATCGATAACTTGATAAGTATTTTAAAATAAACATACACTCGGGGTATTTAATCTCTTTACAATTTTACTATTAACTTTCGTCTAATCTTTTACTCAAATTGATATTATCATGCCATTACATAGTAGGGATCAATAGTATTGTCATTGGAATTAGAGGTAAATATATTTTAAGTAGAAAACGCTAGTTTCTCATAGAGATATCGCTAGTTAAAAAAATAAGGAAAATCGTGAAGGCTGACACTGGACCCGAGATTGAAACGAACACAAAGAAATAAAAAACATAAACGAAGGCTTAAATCATTTTATTTATTTTATAAATAAACTAAATTGGATATCTAAAGGCACGACAGCTAGCGATTAACAGCAAAGGATATTTACATAAAAAAATAAAACGATAACATACGAATGATTGAATAAAATGTACAACTTAGCAATTTCCATGAGTAAAATGAACTAAAAAAAAAGAAGAAAACGAATAGATCGTTCTTAAAGTAATATAAAAATCGAAACACCCTATACATCTATACAGCGAATCCCATATAAAACAAATCAGTCGAATCCACTACAAATCACAGTACAAATTAATTAATTATGGCTGAGCTGCTATTATAAATGATTCATGCGGCAAGTCCTTACAAACCTGAACGTTTTAACAGCGGATACACATCTTTTTAATAAAATATTGCACAATAATACTACCGAAATCTGTTATCCATACATTCAATTGCAAATGATATTATATATCATTAATTTTTGTAACTCTAAAACCGAACTAATATTATTCATAAGTAAGCTATAGGGAACAAAGTACTTTGTTACATTTATTAGACATTTGAGCCGACACCGTTAAAAATACTATTTTTTTTTTCTTATATATATTCTTTGTAAATGTCTAGTAAAGGCAGCAAAATAAACATCTACTATGTAAAAAGGGTTACATAATTATATAATCATTATTTACACAAACTACTGTGTCTCGTATTGAGTTTTGAACGTAATAATCATATTCTATATCTAATATATTGATTATTTCGATAAACAGCTACACGTATTACATGAATAGTAAATATATCTCCTAAACAACAATTTCATTAAGCAGTAACATTTGATTTGCCATTTAAAAATCACATTTTCTACCATATTATTATTATAATTTTTTACAACTATTTTATGGGGGATAAATAATAAAATTTAAATGGCAACACTCGAATACACTAGTGACGTTTGGAAAGCACGCAAATGATAAAATAAATCATAAGAGGTTAATACTTCGAAACATACGACAGTCTTACGAAAGCAATAAATATCACACCAATATTATAATGACTGGATTTTTAAAACGAATAAAAATATATTAATCGACGTCCTAAATAAATGAATAGATATATTAGAATTTTGTAATTTACGTAAACAATAGTTCGCTTAAATAGAAAAATAATATACAATAATGGGATCAACTAATTCATGCTTTAGTGGTATTAACAGTAATGAAATAGAAAAAAAAATGTTTCATAAGAACACAGTACAAAATTTATCATGTGAGGCGATTTTTTTAAACAGGCAATAGCAAATAAACACCTGGCAACACAGTAAGCACCTATTCCACACGACAGCCATATCGTAAAATGTACACCCGTAACGTCTAAATTTAATAACAATCTAGTACAGTAACTATACATACGTTTAATACGTTATATATGAAGGATGCCACAAATATTTTTTTTAATAAACAATAACTCGCTAACTTTATTTCAGAAAATTGAGAGTTCGTAAAATGATTATGTACGACCTTTTTTGTTGAACTTTATAATTCTAGTTGGAAATAAAATTATAGTGACTCATAACTTTAATTAAATGAAATTATAGTGACTCATAACTTTAATGAAATGAAATTAGCTGGTTTTGCCAATAAATGTTTTTTTTTATTTTCTTTTATATCGTAACCTGCGATATTTTACGTGTTAACACGTATGATATTACTTTTATCTATTTTTATTTGTGGCAACCTTGGTTTTTTACATAATACAAGTACGATACAAAGGGGATAACATTTCAAATATTCATTTAGAAATTTCGACGTCCTAAGTGCGAATGGGTCATTAACAATACATTTAATTTGATGTATGACATGAATATTTTCAATAACATTGCTGTGTCCATTTTTAATTATCTATGTTATGCCAAACTATACCTTATACGAGATAGGTTAAAAGATTTATTAAATCTATTCATTTTTAGCATCATTTTTTATTAGAATCGAATTTAATAGAAATAAAATGATAAAATTTGATTATTTTAAAATTATAAATCGTGACAGAATAAAAGGGTAATTTGGCATAACCAGGACAAACTAATACATAAATGCTGACTATGTCAAAAGGTAGGAATGAGAACTATATTAAAAGTATTAAAAATCGCTGCAAACAATTTTGTACGTACATGGAATGTGATGTAGATATTTTTGGTAAATAAATCATAATATATCGCTATGCACCATTTCATAAGAATTTCAATAAAATAATTACAGAAATGAGATGTTTTTGACTATAATTGTAAAATTTCCTATTAAATTAAAGATTATGAAGAACGATAGATTATATTAATATTATTAGGGGTAACTTAAATTTAAAGCAAGACCTACATAAAATTATTAATTTCATTAAACTTTCAATTATTTTTCTAATTTATTAAACGTTTCTTTTGAAAGAAACTTTGCCATTCTAATAATGTAACACCACGAAATTATGTAAAAACATAATGTAGGTGATAAAAATAATAAAAATATACATACATACATACATATAATATACTAAACCTACCTGGTTCACAAGTCAGCTCAAACTGTAAACCGGAACTTAGCTTGTATGTACACTGCGGAAACTACGTCACAATTTCTCATGTGTGACATTTAATAATCTGTGACTATATTTTAAGTAAACATTTTTAATCTGTCCCAACACTATCGCTGGACAAACAATAGGAAGGCGGTCGAGATCGGATTATTGACTGTTCAAAAAAAAAAATTGAGCGTATTTTGCCTTTTACGGCAAATGGAGCTGTATTACAAATTGAAATTTTGTGCCAATAATAAAAGCCATTTTCTCAAACGATTATGAACTCAATCTCGAGGGCCGTAGAATTCAAAATCCCATAAACGTTATGTTTAACTGAACTGGTTGGCGGGCTGAGGGGGGATGGGCGGCCGCATGGGGGGCATAGCGCCCATCGGCATCATGGGGGTTGAGTTCATCCCCATTACCATGGCCGGCTGTTGCTGGAATATTAAAAATGTATAGTTAAAACACAATAATAAAAAAATCTTGTATGATTTTATATTATAAACAACATTTTTAATGAACTTTTATTTTATGATTTTGTCATGGCAAAGTTTAGCTGTAGTCTTTAGTACAGTTTGTATAAGAGTACAAGTTGAGTGAGAGAGTCCAAACCATAACTCCCTCAAACTCCCAAAATGAATCACTATGAATTCCTTACCATATCTTCTTTTATTCTTTTTTTTAAGCTGGTATTGCATACGTGGATTGTCTAGTACTGCAAATGTCCACGGACGACGGTGATCAATTAACATAGTGCATTAATATGCTTGTTGCCTTCTATTTTTATTATAAAAGAAATGAATTACAAACAGTTGATATCACATTTTATAACTCACATTTATGTGTAAGTGTTTGTGTACTACGAATTATCTATGTTTAATTGTTAAGTGTTGTATAATGTACATATGTAAAAGAATCAACAGACTCTCAATAAAAGTAGAAAAAGAAAAAAAAAAACAATCGTTATATTTAAACACCCTATATAAAATTTCAAGTAGAAAAAAAAAACAGACTGAAAATTTCGTTCTCCATTCAATGGGCAAGTGTCATTCAATGGTTCAAAATTCAAACGGAATGAATGAATGAGTGTAAGAACGTAACATGATCGTAGCCATGCTTTCACACACGTGCAACGCATTCCGTCATTAAACATTACATTACCTGACGTGGAGGTACATCCTGTATAAAATAAAATTGGTTTATTTTGATTTACCAAATCTCTATATTTGTAAACCGTAGTATGTACATAATATTTTATTGACAACTGAAGAATCATTAGAATATATGAAGGATAGGTTTTTTATCCTTTATTTAATTACGTTATCCTTTATTTATATACGTTAGCGTTACGTTATTTTTAAATTCAAATATACAATCTTAGCGACTATAGCTTAGGTTTCCTAAGATAAGTTTCGTTTCATCGAGCGGCCAATGTAGTGCTTAGGGTAACATCACAAAACCTTTTTTATGGATGAAATATGTCAGTTTACTAGACTTGAGGGAATTTTACAATGGTGTAAAACAATTTTTTTTCACACGCCTACAATGTGAAGAACCGTAATCCTAAGAAACCAAAGCCGTTGCATATTAAGATAAAAAAGGAGCTATCCATTTAACCTAGCCTATTCACTGCTGATATACTATTCTTTAACTGTACAAGATTATTAGCAACCGAAAAAAAAAACAAAATAATAGCAACTTACCAAAACAAAATGCGGGGTGTGATACGTATGGGGTAATGTATGGGGCATTGGCGGCAGAGTCATGCCGGGGCCCTGCAAAACGGTAAACAAGGGATGCTAGCATGCTACGGGGAAATCTTTGGAAAAATAAAAGTTAAAGTAATAAAAGAATAAAAAAGTAAAAGAACTGCAATGCAAAACAATAAAAGCAATAGGAGTAGACGTTGGATAACAGTTTGTAAAGAAAAAGCGTTTCATAGTAATGCCTCTTGAGAGTAGTTACACATTGCATTATTTCTTTTTTTAATTATGGGCACGAAAACGTTAAATATTTAGTTTATGCAGTTTTATTTATACATTTCAAACTTCATGTTATGTGATTGAAATCTATTTTATTTAAGTATATGTTTTCCAACTGTATGAAAGAACGTGTTTACGAGACTTGGTCTCAATTTTATGTCGTTGTGACTGACACCTATTTAATTGTTCTATAGCCTACCTCGTACATAGCAACATCAAAAAACGAGTTTTATGTGCTAAAATTTATCTCTACTTTAAACTGTGGAACTACATATCAGTTGAAGACTAAAGGGCAGGATCTACTGCTGCAGCTCAAAGTTCTACGTTGCAATAATGGAATTTAATAATCATCAAAATGAGTGACGAAACTCGCACGGAGTAATCCTGACACATGTACCTATCTGTCAAATTGTCAATCCACAATGGAGAAAAGTTATTGATCTCCTAACCTTCTTACTTAGAGACAAGATTTTAACCCAACAGTGCGACATTAACAGGATGTTACTGTACATCAATGTTATGTAATGTTATGTTTCCTGTCCGCCCTGGACCAACGTTAACCTCCTAACCTTATTAAGGGAGAAAATTTTGACAAAGTTTTAGGACATTTAGACTGTTACTATACAATTAGTCAGTTCTAGATTATTGATAACATCAATGTTATGTATGTATCATGTCCACTAATCTTACCATCGGACGATATCCAGCGCCGGTGGTCGCTTGTATCGGCTGAGGGCTCCACACGGCGCCGGGTTTCGAAGCGTTCTTTGGCGAACTCCACTGCATCGGTCTAGCACGGGACAAGCATGCGTGCGTTGGGATTGTATTCGGATGTTTTGGCGCAGATTTTTCCCAAATTTTTGGCAGATAATTTTGAAAAAAATTAAGTTGGAAATGAAATGAAATGACCAGAAATGCGTCCAAAAGTTGGGACACTTTATGCCCAAGATTGGCCAGAAAAATGTCGGAATTTGGATTAAAGTTTTTGGTTAAAAATCTTTTCGAAAACATCAGAATAAACTAAGCTAATAATAACACACGTGAAAGCATCTACATGGATCCCATCTTGTTTCTACATTCGGTTTTAGGAATATTTAGCTGTGTCTACATTGTATATTCAAAGTTATGTGAATGATAATGATGCTATTCTACTAAATACTAGAAAAATCTACGAAAAAAACTTTGTTTTTGTCTTGGTAACAAAATAGTCAAAAGTGCATGTCGATGCTTTCAATAATTTCTATTTTAAATTCTACGTATTAACAAGTACTTGAAATTTTAAAAAATGACTTCACAACCACATCACTTGACAATGATTATAATTTATTAAGATTTTTGATAAATTCTAGCTACGAAATCAAACTTTGTATTAATTTGGTATCTTCTATGACCTTCTAATATTGAATTATAGAACATCCCAAATTATCTAATTATTCCAAATAGCTTATCAAGTCATTCTAAATTCAATAAAAAATGCCTTAAAAATTGTGTAAAACTGTGAGCAATAAGACCCATTTGGTTGTCTACAGTGTGCGTGTAAAAAATCATTGTAGCATATTAAATTAATGTAATTTAATTATGCAAATGAAATGTTATTGACGATGTAATCGGAAAATATTCAAACAACACGGAAAGAAGAAGTTTTAATAGTTATGTCAAATAGTTAGGCTAAATTTTTTAATCTACTGAAATTATTTACTGAGTCTTGAATACGAGTTCGATATCTTTATCTATCATACTATATAGTCATATACAAACAATTGGACCTCGTCCAAATATTTTACACGCACACCATAAACAAACCGCCATAATCCAGACTCACTCCCACCCCCCCTCCAAAAAAAAATTTAAAAATTAGATAAATACTACAAAACAAACAAGCTACATGTCAAATACTCACTTCTGCGCGGTGGCCGTTTTGTTAATAGTCAGGTTGTTGGCGAGTTGCGCTAGGGACGAGTCTAGGTCACCAGTGAGGACTTTGCCTGGTTGCTGCTGTGGTTGCTGTTGACCTGGAAGATATTGGGATGTGATGGGGTGGTTGTGGTATTGTTTATATGAGCTGCTAAAATGTTGGTAATTTTGAGTATGGTATTATAAAAACAAAAATGACCAGAAACAAAAAAAAATATATCGTTTAGAATAGAATAACTTTTGAAAATATACAAATAAAAAGCTACTAATGTATTTTTAAAATCAAATTTAATAATTAATGATGACGTGTCGTTTAAAGAGCCGCCAAAATGTGACTTGAATTGAATTGTAATTTTTCGTCCTTTATAGGACGTCCTTTACAGGACGAAAAATTACTAAAATGACTAAAAGAAAAAATTACCCAATTCCTTAAGTAATTATTGTAGAAAAACAAAAACTGCTATTGTATCTTTAATGTCTAATTTAACAAAATATTATAATAAAATGGAATTTTGATTGAGATAAACGATACGTATAAATTACAATATATGGATTAATTTTAAATTTTTGGGACATCTTATCATGCTTAATTTGACGTAGTGATTATTAAAAAATTATAAAAACGCAAATGTCGCAAAAACATAAAAAAAGTTAATTTAGCAAAAAAACTGGCTTAAAAACTCTGAAATATAAAATGCTATTATTTACAACACAGGGATAAAAATGGCTTGACAATTTACAAATATGTACAAAATAAAAGTTTTATATTAATGTTAATAATGGCGGTGACAAAACGCAGTGCGACGCATTACTACGAACAAATCTTAAGCGCGTGCCCTGAAAAATAACATAAGCTAACTCGGCTATTCGACAAAATACCGGTTTTATGTTATATAAATCAAATATAAAGGTTATTGCTTATATCGAATGTTTCATTATATATTATAAAAGCATAATGTTACAAAAATGAAAATTAATTTAATAAGTATGTCAATTTTTTTCATCAAAAACAGGAACGACAGACTTTAAAACACAGAATATTTATGTTTTTTTACTTGATACTGAAATTGGTTCCATTAATATACAAAAATTCTGTTGGATAAATCTGATAGTGTGAAAACTGGAGAAAAATTTGCCATATTTCCAAAAATTATTATTATTTTGAAACTCTCGATATTTTTAACAAAGACATTCATGAACAACATTTTTAGCTTCAAAACGTAAAACCGGTATCCAAAAAAACATTCCGTCTAAACACGTATCGAACCCATAGCTGCCATTGGCATCATCGGTTGCCGCGCTGGCGAGCCGAACATCATTGGCTGGGACATCGGCATCGACATGACGTCACCGAAAGGCTGCCCTCCCATTGGCTGAGGCTGCTGCGTGATCGGTTGCGGTTGGTCCTTTTTCGCCGGCGATCCCCCGAGGGACATTCGCATGACGTCTTCGAGGTCATCGAAGGCGGATTTCGGTTGGGGGTTGGGGGGAGGGGGACGGGCGGGGGAGGCGGTCATTGGCTGTGTGGGATCCCCCATACCCATGAACGGGTTCGCGGCGGCTTGCACAAGAATATTCCACATCAGTATAACACATGTACTATCAGATATATTTTACACTATATAACAATTATTTATACCATCACCATAGAGAAGAAAACACTTTTTTTTTTATTAATTATTGCATTTTACGGAGTGTTGCCATGCACTGTTACTGTGTATACTAAAATTATCTTTTAATATTATGACACCTATATAACATTAAATTAAATTTTTCATCTATCAAAAATACGAAACATTCCCGACACGTCGTACTAAAATGATTCCATTTTTCCATTCAATTAGAAAAAAAAGTTAAGCAGATATTCAAACTATTACTCGATCTATGAAACACGAAAAGAGCCAAAGAAAAAACCACGAATATCAACCCCCAGCGCATGGCAACCCCCCCGGCAGCTAACAGAAAGCGCCTCACCTGCGGTGTCAGTGTTACTGAAAACGTTAGTGAAGTTAGCCTCGGACACGAACGTGCTGTTCGGCGCGGCGGGCGGGAAGGCCGCGAAGCCGTTGCTCTGCCACTGCGCCGGCGCGGCCGGCTGCGGCGCCGCTACAACCATCACGACCTCTACTACCCGGATCTACTTGTCGGGTAGTAGCGCACCCGGAACCCGGAACTACCCAGTGGGTAGTAGCAGCGCTCTACTACCCCGCTCTACTCGACGGGTAGTAGCGTACTACTACCCGGAATTACCCAGTGGGCAGTACTGCTCTACCACCCGCAACTACCCACTGGGCAGCAATAATGGTCTACTACCCACAACTACCTAGTGGGTAGTAGCAACGATCTACTACCCGCGTGTACCCACTGGGCAGTACAGACGCTCTACTACCCGCTAGTACCCCCTGGGTAGTAGTACCGCCCTACAACTCGCATCTACCCAGTGGATAGTACTGACGCTTTACTACCCCCAACTATCTCCTGGGCAGTAGTACTACGCTATACGCTCCCGCTGTGCTGTAGTAACACGCTAGTATTCACCGTCCACCTAGTGGGTAATACTGACGATCTACTACAACTACCCATTGGACAGTACCCATCTACTGCCCATAGATCCCACTGGATAATCATTTTAATTTTACACCCAAACCTACTCAGATCCATGATTCAACATAACGTTTCCCAGTGGAAGAATGTGTCAGTACTACTACCCAGGACTCCAGTTATCAAAAGTGTCCGTAACATCATTGTCATATAGGGAAATGTTATAAGACTATAGATTAAAGATTACTACATAGTTATTTGTAAGCGAAATGTTTATTTAATTACAGTAGATTAATTTAGTAGTAATTACAGTAGATTTATTTAGTTTGTAAAGTTAGATACATTGTATACCGAACTTTTAACTCTTTAATTTATAAATTGTTGAGACTTTAAGTCTTCTCAGCAATTTCTGTCGCGAATTAAAAAGTCTTCAAAAGACAGCATTATAGTATGTAATGTTAATAATGATCTAGTTTGACGGATGATCTAGTGATACGGACACTTTTGGTTATATTTAATCAAGAAAATAGAAAATTAATCGTTATTTTTCTAAATTGTAATGCTTAATCCTTTTTTTTTCATTATAAAATAATCCTCATGAATTATTTTTCAAAGTATTATTCAACAGTGAAAGTATAGATATACTTGAAATGAATATTCATTTATACAAAAAGAACTTTTTATATTTGTCCGTAGGTGTCCATATTAAGAACTCTAGTAGATAAAGTGCAGAGCGTTTACTAAAAGCGTTTGTGCTTGTATTATACAGTGTTTCTGTGCGATTTTAAAACGTCAAAATCACATTTTCTCTACTATTAAAACGGTTCTGAAAATGTGTGTTAAGTTTTACTTAGTGCTACAAAATATTTCAGTATTTTTGAAAACAATTTTGTATTCTACAGAAAAGTCTTAGAGTTTATCTTAATTATACAGAAAATCCGATCACCAATTTTGGGACAATATTATTTACAGATTGACAATATCATTACACCATGGAAAATTGACTATACATTCCGAAAGTATCATTTCGTGCACATTTAATTAAGTGAAATAAATTTTCCATTACCAATTTTCAAGTATCTCGATTGTCATTATGCCACTAACAATTATATTTCGTAAGACACATTAAAAAATCACTTCATAAAATGTACACTTAGATAATATTTCTATAAGTTCTTACCTCCAAACATATCCGCGAACGGGTTGCCCAACGACAAAAGATCTTCCGAAGCCTTGCTTGTATTCGTAGACGAAGTTTCGGAAGGAGTTGGTCCGAATAGGTCCACTATGGATTGATTTTGATTCTGAGGCTGCGCCGGCGCAGTCGACAGGAACGGGTTATTCGCCGCCGAATTCGTTGGCGATTGCACTTTATTCTGTACGTAATAAGGTTGGTTTTACAATGGTTATACTTTATTACTGATCATTATAGAGGTTTTATATATTAATTTGACGATTTATCTTTTCTTGATAGTGTAGAAAAGCATTATGAAATTTTTAATATATGGATAATTTATGGTAAGCACTTGTATACTCTGTGATAGTGATGTAAAAGCATTTGTACATAGTGGCATATACCAAATTGATCGCAAAGCGAGGACAATATAAAAAAATAAATGAATTTTTTTGTATATTTTTGTCCCAGTTATTTTCAAATCGCATAATTTACTGAAGTGCCCCGTGTATGTGTAAGCCTTTGTACATAAAATGAATACCATGTCCCAATGATGATAATATGAAAATATTTCTTAAAATGTAAAGATACACACTTATTGATTTGTGTTTGTATTACAAATAATAATGTAAGAATAATTTGAGAAAGATTTATAAGTAATTTTAAAATGAACTTTTCTGTAATAATCTTTCAACCTGTTTTAATGACATACATTCAAATCAAATATTTATTTTGCTATGAACTGCGCAAACAGCATAAATCTGTTTGGTATGATGTACACACAGATATTCTTCATAGTTGACTTCTCAACTGACCGTTGTAGAGGCAACATTTCCTGCGTATGCTCTTGTGTCGGAGTGAAACGTGCGTAGAGTGTCTGTGTACATCATACCAGACAGATTTATGCTGTTTTCGCGGATTATAGCAAAATAAATATTTGATTTGTTATCATGGAACTCCGCAAAGTAACGCCTGATTCAATTAAATGTGATACAAATTTACATTTAAAAAGTAATGAAATAAATTAGTCAGCCTTACAAATCTTTCTCAACTTAACACCCTGTATAAATGAATATGGTACAAACATTACAAAAAAAAACGCCCAGAAAAATACCCAGACGCAATCACAATATACATAGTGAGACATAAAAAAGCTTTCCCGTATCAAATACAATGAGACCTCCAAACAAACTTTAAACTGCTTTAAAAGTGAAAGACCCTTTTACAATGGACTCAAAAAGTATTCCCAAACGTGCCCAGTATAATTAAACCTCCGAATACACAACAGTTTGTATGTAAACACCAGTAAAAACTTTACAAAACCGCTTAAGTGATAGACCAAATAACAATGGACACACAAAGCTATCCCAAACCCGGCCAATACAACGTGACCCGAAGCGAAACCCGGTAGGAGAGAATCTTACAAATTGCTCCGATAACTGAGTTATGTCCTCCTCACCCGTCAATTCTACGCCTTGGTATAATTGCACCTGTGGAATTTTGTCCTTTAATTTTTGTGTTTTCATACATAAATTATTTGCTGATATGTGCTACAGTTATTAGTTGTCGAATACCCCCACAGGGAGGTAAGTATCCCTATATTTACTGTGATAGTGCAGAAAAAAGGCGTTCACTTTTTAATTATGTTCTTGAATAAACTCAATTGTTGAGATTGAGATTCCTCTAAAGAATGTGACGTATTTCCCAGAAACCAATACGGATGTGGTATTTAAACTGTTTTAGTGCTCCTTTGAGTTTGTTAACAAATTACCATTTTCTATAGTGTTGAATGATTGTTACAGTGTATACGCCTTCTCCATACTCTTCGTACTCCCTTGGAGATTCCTACGATTTATATAGTGCTTAAGATCGATTGCCCCATAAACCCAATTTATACTGTGGATCAGTATCAAATTCAACCTCCCTCAGATGATACATCTCGTTCTCCTTTCCCTGTACAACGGCTCACATTATGCTGTTTCAAAGAGGACATTGAGGATAACGTGCCCATTTCTGTCGCTACGTTCTTCTTTGCACTGGAGGAGAGTGGGGTAATAGTGTTATAGTATACAACGGTTTACCTTATATTGGTTCATGGCTGCCTCCTCCTCAGCCAGGGCCTGTCTCTTCAGCGAGTCGTCTATGAAGAGGCCGCCATTTGGAGGCTGGTCGAGGCGAGTGGAGGCGGCCGCGTGGCCGAATGAGGAGGACGTGGAGGATAACGCGCCCATCACGCTCGCTACGTTCTTCTGTGCGCTGGGGGAGAGTGGGGTAACATGGTATATAATGTATAAAAATAGTCTTTAGATATACTTAGATATATAGATAGATAGATTTGTCATATAAAATATCCTAAATTCATCTGTGAGAGGAGACGGGAGGAATGACACTTTATAATAATATTTTGACACATCATAATCGTCTTGGGTGAGTCACAAGTATTGGAAATTTTGAACTAGTAGAGTTAACTTGTTGTCAACTTTAAAATTATAGATAACTTTCAAGATATCATAATAGCTACTAAGAATTAATGTAAACCACCATCTCATTTCTACCAGTTCATATATCTCAATATTTACTTACGTAATTAGAAAGAAACAGCACTTAAAATAATTTTTTCTCACAATTTATCCTCCACCTCCTAGGACCTTACTTACCTAGCAGTCTGCGTAGGGGTATTAGCGGCTGAGCCCTTCTTCCCCTCAAGCGTCGCGAGATGGCCTTCGAGAGCGTCTAGCAGACTGCTCGGAGCCTTGGTCAGGTCTGGGATATCACCTTTGTCTATACCCACGTTTTCTGCTACCTGGAGTAAGAGGAAGAGGGGATAAGTATTCATTTTAGTTTGTTTTGTTTATCTGATTAAACGATTTTGTTAATTGTTCTATAACGCCGTTTGCGCGCGCGTGCGTGCGTGTGTGCGTGCGTGTTTGTGTGTATGTAAAAATGTATGAGCATTCATTTTGTTTGTTTGATAAAAAAAGTTTGTTAATTCAAGAAGCTGTCATACCGTAATCTATGTTTCTATTATATTGCTATGTGTACATTTTAAAATGTTTATTCTGTTTTACTTTAACCCGTGAGGTTTTAGGGTGAAAAGACCCATTAACTTTCAGTTGAGTTGCAGTATGAGTTATACGTCCATTAGCGTGAGTCATCCTGGATTACTGGCAAGTCGGTTTATATTTAGAGAAGTGTGTGTTCATCAATTGTATAATGAAAATTGACAAAAGGTAATTGAAAGTTATATTATAAAAGTCAATATACCCAAACCCATCCGTCTTAAAGACTAAAGTATTACTAGTATGATGTGATATGACAACTTATTTAAGATGGACATTCAATTAATTTGCATACGAATGTTTTTGTAATTAGCATAGCATTCTCATGTTTTAATTGTATGCAGACCATAACTATTACATAAATAAACAATGCATATAAGGTATTACCACGAGATCCCCTTTTATGTACATTACTAGTTCCTATCATTATACATACGCGAAGATTTGTAAATTTAAATAAGAAGAATTTATAGAACTCTAAATAGTTATTGTTAAATCATTACGTATTAACACTTTTTAAGGTCCTTGAGTTTAGTTTCTACAACCTGAAAAGTTGACGTATCGTTAGCGTATCTTTCTTTTTTTACGACTTAAAGAAGTAACATTATAAAATCTATTCAATACCTACATAACAGATGAAATTCTACCCAATGTTGGGATTTTGGATGTTGCAATTCCACAGATATAGTCAGCAGCGGATTAAACAATTTTGCGCCCGTAAGCACTGACACAAAAAGCGCATCATAAGCTAAAAAAAAGTCACCTTCCTTTCCCTAGCGCCCCCATCTGCACTCGAGCGCCCCCTTTTGTACTTGCGCCCCTATGCACATACCTACTTTGCCTCAAGGATAATCCGCCACTGGATATCGAAGAGTCACCACATCATAATACAGGAGTAAAAGTTAAAACTCTTGTACATTATTACATTACACTAGCTGACCGCCTCGGCTTCGCAAGGGTTTTATAATTTTTTTTGAAAATTTAATATAGCTTGGAGATAGTGTAGCTTGCCAATAGTGAAAGAATTTTTTAAATTGGTTAAAATTTTAACTTCATTTCAAGCAATTAAATATTTTCTCTTTGTAATAGTACTATGGATATACCTATACATATTAAATTAAAACCGACCTTCAAAAACTCCCCGACCCTATCCATCCTGATGAGGAACTTCTTATAGAGATCGAGAGCATCGCGGCAGTTCTTCTTGTTCATGTCGAAGTACTTCTCCAGGAGGTTGATGATGCCGTCGTTGTAGCAAGCGAATAATCTGGAAATAATATATTAGGTGATTTAGAAAAATGTTACTTAAATCAATGTAAACTTTATTATATTTCTACAATAATTTTTCGACAAGATGTATCAATTATATCTGTATGGATATACTAGGATAACTCTGATAACGATTATAATAATTAACCATTTCAAAAAATATCTCTAAATATTGCCACCAACTAACAATATTACTGTAGAAAATATTTATTTATTTGTAACAAAAGTTATTTAGGCTACTGGGAAGTGCCAAGTACACCTACAGTAGTATATTTATTTGACTTTCAGAAAGTCAATATTGTTATTCCAAATCTGAATAAAAACATTTCAGGTGCAGTCGAACTCCAGCAAGGCGTCGAGCTGGGCCTGCAGCATCTTGAGGAGCTTCTCCTATATCATACACATCGCTACAACCCACCTGATGAGGTCTCTGAACAGCAGCATGAAGCACATGTTGATGACGCCGTTGGTCAGGTCGTTGGCGGTGCAGTCAAACTCCAGCAAGGCGTCGAGCTGGGCCTGCAGCACTGGTAGCGTCTTGAGGAGTTTCTCCGCGTTCATCATACGGAGCGAACCTTCTTCCTTACTGGGGATGGAATAGAAATATTTTTATATATTTTTGATGCACAACATCATGTGAATCAGGACTCACTCAAGTGAATTTAGTCATTTCGCTCATTCGGTCTATAAAATTTTAATTATTAAAAACTTGCTACAGAATATCCGCTGCATACATTTTACGTCAAAAATGACAAATACTGTAGTACGACTCGACGCCGCATTATATCGCGTGGCGCTACATGGACAATTGCGTGAGTGAAGTAAAAAAAATCGCTTGAGTCTCGACTTTTGGTCGGAGTAGCCCTATAGGTTTAGTTTGACTACTTGGCTCAAGACTAATCTCGAATAGGGAAATTAATTAATCAAGGTTGAGGTTTGCCTGGGAGGTATTTAAATGCATTGGGGGAGAGGGGAGGCGCGCTTACGTTCTAAAAGATCTTTGTTATATTAATTGAAGATACTTTGATACTTGATAATTGTCTATTCTATCAATGCTGGGCAAAGTCTATTTTGTGGAAAACAGGTGTTATTTGTAGTGAAAAGATTGATAATTATCAATGTTGTTGGGATAAATTATAATTAATCCCAACAACAATATATCAAATTATTCCATCCGAACGATCTAATTTCAATTATTAACGTATCACCAATAGGTGACTAACAAGACAATTTCTTAATGAATCATAAACCTGGTTTTTTTTCTGACTGTAGCGAAAACCTAACTTGTTAAGATTTAAATTTCATGTTCAAATGTGCCACTTACGTTTGTCATGTGCTGATTAACCTTTTATACCAGAACAACTCTTTACAACTCAAACAATTTAATATGAAGTAGGTAACATTGGTTACTAACACCCAAAGTGGCACATAACGAATCCTAATGCAACATACATTATAATGTAGGTATTTTTATTGTAATTAAAACCAATCAATTCTTTCGTTTTTAAACATTCTTGACAAACTAATTTGTACTTAAATTACTCTCGTGTTCAGCGGTGAAGGAAATCATCGTGAGGAAACCTGCATGTACCGAATTAAATTTTGACACATGTATATTTCGCAGTGAAATATCGTGGTGGAAGAGGCCTTTGCCCACTTTTTTTACTTTATGTTTTAAGAGAAATTAAACACAAACTCACCCCCTTTTAACTTTGCAGAAGTCGAAGGCGACGGTTCTGTAAGAGAGCGCCTTCTCGTTCAGGTACTTTGCGTACCGTCGGATGAACGGGGACATATCATAGCCTAGAATATACAAATTATTTGGTGATTTGGTACTTTAGATTGGGCATATTGTTGGAAGTCTCTAAAGGAGGCAATGAGAAATAGATTGTAATTTAGATTTTGAAAAATATCGAGATGTAAATAAGTTGAATCGTGAAGATTGGGTTTACTTTTATTAGGCTATGGTGTGGATAATTGTTCTAGAACAAATAATATTTTAAAAAGTTGTGTGGATGTTTTTATTTAACAATATCTATTTTTGCCACAATTGGGTAAAGGCTAAAACTATCTACTCAGTATGTTCTTGTGCAAAAGTTTGACAAGTAAAAAAAAACTACTTTTAAATTACGTTAAAATAATAAAAGAACATAAAACATCTTCAAAGCGTGTAGACGACACATAAACAACAACAAAAAAAATCCGTGCAATGTGTGCGTGCATTTTTATCTATACAAGTGCATAAACCTACGACCTATATGTAATAACAAGGTTATTTTAACTATTATGAGTCAACGCGCAACTATCTGCTATTTACACTCGATTTATACAGTAAAATATATGGCTTTATGAAACTATAATTACATTACAATATACAATTGAGAAGATTTAGACAAAAATGTAATAACCAAAATAATTAACAAAATCAGATTTATTTAATATTGAAAAGATTAAAATGTCTAACCAAATTCATCAATGTCTGTTTTTCTCATTATAGCGGTTTCGAGAAATGTAACAGCAAGCACATAAATACCTATAAAATAATAATTTTAAAAAAATATCTGTGCTAAAATCTAAAAATTGATCCTAAAAAAAACAAGCATTTTGAACAAGACATAAAAAACAAAACAATTTTTCAATCATTTTCCTCATATGCAAAAACAAAACGAAAAAAAAACAATCAACTGGCGATTCCTGAACGAAGAAAAAAAAGTGCAAGACTAATACATTGCACCCACATCCAAAGCGTGTTTGCACACAGATGCACATGACAAAAGCGGCCATATTGTTCTCAACTCACCGATCCGGGCCCCGGCCGCGCCTTCCGTCGATAAGAAAAGAGTTAGAAAAAGGAAAAAATGTCATTTTCGTACTTAGTACACTTTGTGCGCGGAAACCAGTAAACATTGATGCGATGTCATGCATTCTTGATTGTACTAGCCTTTGCCCGTGATTTGGGTTGCAGTTTAAGATTATTTTAAGTTACAAGAATTTTGTGTATAGTGCAAAATCGTTTAACATCTTTATATTATATTAACATCATATTTTGCATAGTTATTTTACTATCAACTTCTATAAATATATGAATTTCTAATATATTTTTTATTCGGGTACAAAGACAAACAGTCCTAAGTATGATCGAATACTTTCTTCGATCCAAAAAATAATTTTAATATTTGTTAACATACAAACAAAAATCGTATAAAAACATCTTAGCATGAACATTGAATAGCACAATTAAGGTATAGAAGAGTGTACATAAATTAAAACCAGTTCATAGTTTGAATATGCAATTATATACAATGCAATACGTTATATAACATTCTAGAATTTAGTCAAATTGATATGCTATTAATGACATGCAGTGGTTGAGTTGCATTAGATATATGTGACGTCATATCCTGTTACAATAATTATTAAATAAATTAATATTGACATATTTTTATTGCCATTGCTTTATGTAACTCACTGTAACTTTAATTGTCTTCCTTTATTGTTAAATTGTAACACATCCAAATCAATTGGAAATAATACTTTTATCAAACATATATTCTTCAGCTTTAAAATCTATAGATAAATTATAATATGATACTTTTTTCTTTTTACTCCACCTTAGCACTAAAATCTTTATATTTAAATGATTCCAAGTTCTAGTTTAAATCTATAGCTTTACTATTAACCTTCTCCCTAATAGGAGAAGAGGCCTATGCCCAGCAGTGGGATATATACAGGCTATGTTACGTTGCTATTAAATAACATAGTTACTGGTTTCCAAACACGTAGGTAAACATGTAAATAGATTCATTGATAAAAACATTGTATACTATCAAAGTTAGACCAATGAATCATTATCAACAATAATTAACTTATTAATCACATTTTGTTCGCATTATATCCGTTGTGATGATTAATGCTGCAAATAAAATATTAATAAATACCTAATAATTGTTGTAATTATGCGGCGCTTAACTATTTTCTACATTGTTATTATTTATAGGGCCATTCACGTTACGACTGTCGCAAATTGTCTAGGAATATCACCGGCTTCGTTATTTTTTAATATTACAAATTATTCGGAGTCTTTTGTAAAGAGAGGGGTTTAATTATAAAGCTCCTCTAAATAAAAATATAGTAGGTATTCCTGAAATTGTGTTACATAATTACAAGACTAAATCTTTTCTTTTTTAGGTAGATGCGGTGCCGTAACGACATAAAACAAGATTTCTCTTATTAAAGGTTAGGCATTTAATTTTAGTATCTTCCTGGCATATTTCCAGACCAACGATAAAATATTTGTACAAATACAAGTATCTTCCAAGGGAATCGACTCACCGCACCGAAATTTAAGGTACATTTAGTACCTCTACACCCGAGCGATCGTCTGGCATTAAATCTCCGAATATTAATGTGATAAGTCGCCGTCGACATCGTACGGTGGTGCTTAAAAATTTAATAAAAAGTAACATTTTCATAATATTTTGAGATGTAATTCGTTACACGATAGCCACTCATTACAAGCCAGAGAGTACAAAATACTTCAGTATAATCAGGTTAAGTATCCGATAAGATATAATATTAAATAATTTCTATTTAGGTTTAAAGCAAAGATGTAATAAATAATTATCACGAGAGGACAACATAACGTCAAATTCATCATCGTCATCATCATAACATCAAAAGTAAAGTAAATATTTATTTGGGACATAAAAAAATTAACAAATTCATAATCATAATTCAATATACATCTCGGAAAACTTCGAATATTCCAATATCAAAAGTCGCTTGCCACTCCATCCACTAGCAAACATATCTTATTGTTAGTCTAGCTTCTAGAAAAAAACATACTATTTTTACAGAACGAGGTAGGTAATGTATAGAACCAAGCTATCTAGATCTAGGGACTTATAAGACAAAAAATTTCTTCCGCAGTATACGTATCCACTGTCAGGATTCTGAGAAATTCAACCTCTAAAGTAGTAACAAGTGATACAATAAACATTTCTATCTGAAACGCACATGAGCATAGCTGCGTACAACTGGTAGTACTCCATCTAATATCAGCTAACAATCATTAAATAGATGGAAGGACACATCCATGTGCGGGGTCGTAGCGAGTCGACGAACTCAGATACCGGGTCAATATGTAATTACATACGTATAGCCGTGACTGGCGCCAAGGCGTTTTGGCATAGGCTCTGCGTGACGTAGACATTACGTAACGTGAATAGAGGCTTTATTGTAAATTGTTTTATCTGTGCTAATTTTTTTGGCGCGTTTTGGGTAATCTTTTAAAAGTTTTAATTTTGAAGTCTACTTGTTCTTTAAAAATATTTTGTCAAATCAAGTTACTTTTGCTGTTGGTTTTATACAGCTCTGTACAATTTAAACTTCTATTTAGTGTTCTCATGTATTTAATTTAAGAAGCGGTCTATGCTCTTTCTTGAGTTTTTTTAACTTCATTAAAATAAGCCCTGCAGTTACCATAAATACGTAAAAACATGACCATGACCCAAAATAAAAATGAATCTATCATAGGCGCAAAGACATTCTAAAATCGTAACCATACAAAAAAAAGTATAATCCTAATAAATTGTAAAGCAAGTTTATCATGTCATCTCCAAACGATGCAACATTGCAAAAGTTGTAGCGCGAAACATTTCAATTTGACCTCTTTACCTCGTTTAAATGAGGTCGATCGTATAGAACATTTCTAGGCGTTTTTGGCATAATATAGAAAGACAATATGATGGAATTTTCGTTCAGGAATTTTCGTCAAAGTTTTCCTCAAATACGAATTCAAAAGAAAAAGGGAATTTTCCCTGTGGTTTTACACTTTTACTCGAATTTTTTTTTAACAGAAAAAATGAGTCTTAATTAATGAATAAACCACTCCACTAGAAAATTTACTTAAATCAAAAAAATAAACCCAGTTATTAAGTTTTTGCTCACTGTTTTCGAGAAATTTATAACAATGCTAACTTTTAACGGCGAATATTGGCTTTTTAAGTGACAACGTTAAGGAATAAAAGACATTGGAGGTTCCATTGTCCCATCCCCTTTTGAACGAAATAATAGAACGACTCCTTTACAGACGACAGTAAATCCCTGCGATTTCTACTATCGTACAATTTCAGTCTTTTCTACAGCATCCTTTAACGGCATTATTCGTTGAAAGTCAGATATATATTTTTTTATTTGACTGGCGAATAATAATGCCTCAGTTTGGCAATATAGGGTCAGGCCAACGTTTTCGGCATGACTTAAAAAAAATCATGTAAAATTCAGTAGCATCAGTTAAGGAACGTGAACATTAACCTTATAAACATTTCATTTGCAGCATTAATATTGATAACTTATTATTAATATAATAAAAATATATTGCCTATAATAAAGATAGCACCGTACCTTGCACTCCGCTTTTATCTAGGAAATTACTTAGTTGAAACGTCGAATTACTCGACGCCAAGTATTGTGTGAACCGCTGAAATTAGAAAGAAAAAAAATGTTATTACTTTAATATTAAATGTTATAATAAATATTTGTGAATTCGTATTTCATTGCTTTGATGGTAATTGTTGAAAACACACTAACAAGTAACTTAATTGGACGTAGATAAGCAAAAAGGATCCAACCCACAAAATGGTCGAAAATGAGTTAAGTATGCCAAACTGGTCTCCTTGCTATGAATTTTCTCTTAGCAAAGGATTTATACACAAAATACAAAAAAATATATGTTTTATTGATGGTGGTTACCATCCCACATGTATGGAACTTTCGTATTTTCATTTCTCAAAAACTAATGGGTGATATGGGTAACAAATGAACAAATTGACATGGCTGGATCGTTTCGAAAAATGCTTCTTGAGAATAGCTCCGTGAAATATTAAATATCTCAAAAAGGATTCAAATCAACATTTTCTTTAATATCACAGTAAATACTAAAACATATTCATCCAAATTAATTTTAATTACAAAATTATACTACGATACATTTGATTTATTAAAAATCTTTTCAAGTATCAATCTAAATCAATGAATTAGCAAATACAGCTTAAACTTCAATATTCAATATCTCAAAAGTGAACTCGTGTGGGTTGGATCCTTTTTGCGTATCTACGTCCAATTCTAGGCGCACATTATTTATTACATAATAGTATTTGATATTATAACAATTAAATTATTTAATCGGCGCTTACTCTTTCGGACTAAGCGTGCTTTTTTTAGTTTTTTTAAACTATTTTATTTTTATAGTCACCAAAATTACACAAAAAATATTAATACACTTTAACTCAAGTAAATACAGTTCGCGAGATCGCTAGATAAAATTGAAGTACTACTGAAAAACCTTCGAAGAGTCCCGTCTTATTTATTCAGTCTGAAAGTCCGCACTTCAGTCGGATTTATGAAAGGAAGGGACGAAAATGAAAACTCGAAGAAAAATCGTCGCCGGATAATGACACGGCTGAAAACTAAGTTGAGTGTCCGATTACTTTTAACCTGATGTAAAATAAAGGTGTTAGGTGTTTGAAATTTATAATGGTGTTGCAGTTACCTATTGGTTGGTTTGATTTGGTTTCCATTTTGTTTTTATTATTTTAGGAACCGTTCTTGCTATCGTTGTGATTAAAAGTTGTATCTTTGAAATATTGCCAGCTCTAAATTCTTAAAAAATGTTTTTAAGCGTTTTTTTGTTATGCATGTCTTATTACACTTAAACGATATCTGCACCGATTATAATTATTATATTGTATAGGTAATAATATATGACGTTGAGGGTCATACGTCGATGAAGATCATTGGAAATCATTCAATGAAAGTAATGTTTTTATGGTCGACAGCAAGAAAAGAATGATATTTTTACTGTGGGAGAGCCATGCATTTGCACGAATGGGCCAGCTCGACCGGAGTGAAACCACGGCCTCACAGAAAACCGGCGTAAAATGACGCTACGTCGTGTTTCGCCGCGTGAGTGAGGGTACCGGAGGCCCAATTCCGCACCCCTTCCCCATTAATGTCCCATCCATTCCCCCTCCATACCCCTTAAAAGGCCGGCAACGCATTTTGTAGCTCCTTTGGTGTTGCAAATGTCCATGGG
>DVXP01000091.1:0-29605 GCA_018235645.1 Junonia grisea | reverse complement strand
CTGAAATGGTACTTTCACTGCCTGCATATATGGGCATGGATGTCCTCGGATGTATCGCATTGCGAGCTAGAGCGCGCCGGAATGACCAATCGCCACTTTTGATGTCGTATCTTGGTCTTATTGTCGACTCTTATAATTCTGAAAATACCATTAAATATACAGATTCATTTAAATACAAGAAGAATACAATCCCGCCTGTTGGCTGAAACAAAAGCAGCAAAGGATGTATGTAGCTATGCGGCTTAAAATAGCATCGTGTCTAGCTGAAATGGTACTTTCACTGCCTGCATATATGGGCATGGATGTCCTCGGATGTATCGCATTGCGAGCTAGAGCGCGCTGGAATGACCAGTCTCCACTTTCGATGTCTGATTCTTATTATCCTGAAAATACCACTTAAAAATATAGATGCATTTAAACACAATTCCGCCTGTTTGCTGAAACAAAAGCAGCAAAGGCAGCAAAGGATGTAGCTATGCGGCTTACTAAAATAGCATTGTGTCTAGCTGAATTGGTACTTTCACTGCATGCATATATGGGCATAGATGTCCTCGGATGTATCGCATTGCGAGCTAGAGCGCGCCGGAATGACCAATCGCCACTTTCGATGTCGCATCTTGGTCTTATTGCGGTGTATTTGCGGACGGCGCTCGTAACTGCGGCTCTTATTTCACATTGAACGGCTATTATTCTAGTAGCTTTGTTGCATGCTAAATCAGATTCAGATGTGTTTTGTTCAGCATCTTTTACTGTGTGATCGTTATGATCTAATATTGCATCGACTTTTATGACTATTGAGAATGATATTTTTGCACAGAATTCCGCAGTTGTTTGCTCATTGCTCATTCAGTTAATCATCATAATAGGCTTAATGTAGGAAGCGTTGATTTCCAAGTATTTCGTAGAAAGATACAGACACGTCATTTGCGCGGTACTCGTCATCCCTCTGTGAAACGTGGTTACACTGATTAGTAAGTGGGATGAATAACGCGAATGAAAAGTTCTCTCCGCCTCCACTCGAAACGTATTAGTTTCACAGTGATGTTTAATGAGCTGGCTCCACACAATTTGCATGATAACAGTTTCTGAATGTGCCACACGTTATTAGATTTAGTTTTGTGATAAACACGCCTTCATTAGAAGACCATTCATGAAAATATATGTAATACCTACTCAATAGCTATGTTACAAAAATTCGTCTGTCAAATGTTTCAATGTCAAATTTGATTTTCATTGCAATTTTTAATACTGAATAACGACGCAGATGTTCACGTAATATCGTGCGTATTTACAGAGTAATAATATTTACGACACGCGGGATTTGAAATTCATTTTATTTCAGGTTTGCCATTTTAACGGCGAAATCGTTTCTTAACATGTGTAACATCAAAGTACCAAAACATCTTAGAGCTCTGCTTGTTTTTGCTCGTTATGCCAAATACTTAAAGTTTAAGTTCCTGTCGTCTCCTCTATGATTAAATTGGTGAGGTGTTTCGGATAGTGCATTGGCGTTTGGACTAGTGCCAGGGCATTGTGGCGAATAGTGCGCCGGCGCCGGGTCGACGACACCGGACGCGTCTTCGTGATATGAACGGCAAAATTGTAATGACTGCACATTATCGTATGGACAGACGGTGGTTATGACGATAACGCGATATCCTTAATAGACGATGAACATCTTCTAACTACAGACAAATTTATATAAAATATATTGGAAATTGTGAAGCAATTAACGAAATGCATCAGCCCACGTATAAATCAATAACGCGATAAAATCAGAAGGACAGAACTGCATTAATAGAAACATCTAGTACGTAATAATGTCTAATATTTGAATCGGCGTCCAACATTCATCGGGCCCAGACGCCGCTAGGGCCAAGACGCCAACGCAACGCGAGGAGTAAACGTCATAGGTACAGTTCGTCACTATCTCGTAATGAAGGTTTATTAATAAACGCGTTAATTCCATCGATGCCGTATGTACAGTATACAGGTGGGCGTGTTTTCGCGAAAGTTTATTAATGGTCCGAGAGCTAAGAACTTTTTTAATACGGTGTTTTAATAAAAACACCAAAAATCATCGTGGAAAAAAATATGAACCAAGCCATTAGGGTATTCAGTTATTCAGAAACAGTACATAGTATAATTTTTGTTTTATAAGATATGATAAAAGAGAGGTAATAAGTATGTCTAAACATGTGAGTATTGGAGTTTTGGAATGGCATGATTTATAAAACTATTAAAAAATTTATAATCTCAATTTAGTTCTTCAGTATCGAGTATAATATATGGTTTATTTGCTTTTTATGAATAACTTTAATAGAAGATCAATATCGATAAATCTTTTGCTTCGCAACATCTATCCAAAATAATACGAAGTATGTATAAAAACTTACACTTACACATTTACGCTACACTTTACACTTTTCAGCAAGGAACATTATCTTAACCGTTTTTTAACCGTTAACCGTTTGTTTGAATGAGTTGTTTAAAATAGCTTTATTTTAAACAACTCATTCAAACAAACACCTCATTATATTAAAATAGACAACAAGCTATGGTACACCATAACCTTGCTAAAACGCCGTGACTCTCAACGCAACCAGCTCCCGACCCACAGGGACGTCATTCGTGACGACATCCGCCGGTAACGTGTAAGAATAGATCCGACATTGATCCCGCTCGCTGCGTGCTGGAACCCATCGATTCCCGTTTCTTTCGCTGGAGGTGAAGTTCAATGTCGTGACCTTGAGCGATACCGTTCGGTTTTTCCGACGATTTTAATCGCAGCGATCGCTGCCGTTACGGTTTCGATTGGCGATCGTATGATTCGATTGATTTGAGAAAATTTAGTGATTGCTTAAATCGAGCTGCGATTGCGACAGTGATTTGCGATTGATCTGCCATCGTACGATTTGTTTGGTTTAATTTAGTTGTGATTGTTTAAATCCTTATGTAAAGTAGTAGACGAGTTATTGATTTTCGGATTTCATAGGGCGTATACTTTGGTCAGATTTAATCACAGTGAGCGATCTCGATCGCAGTTACTTAGCTATCGAATGATAAGATTTAATTGAGTTGCGTTTAATCCCCTTGTATGAAGTAGTGTAAATGCTATCTATCGTTCGTCGGATTTCACAGGAACTATGTATTTTGGTCAGCCCTGAATATGTTTTGATTAGTTTCGACGTGACGTCTGTACGTTATTGCGTTTGATTATACCTACTGGGCCATAAAATACTGAAGATATTTATATTGATGTCTACCACAAATCTTTTATATCTGTTTGCCCTTATTGATAGTGGCATAAGATTCATGTTAGATTTTTATTTAATATATTGTATACATAATGCATAAAGTAACTTTCGCCTTTAACTTAGGCCGCGCGTATTTCATGTTGTTACACATATAGTTTCTGCGTTGAAAGGTCTGATGGATGATGAGAATCAACATACAAGTTTCGAAGCTATTATCGGATACATAGATTAACTCGGATTGTGAGTTCGTTTTGTACTATTTATAGAAACTACAAGATTAGATGTATCGGTTCGCCGATATTATCAATCTTCTCGTAAACGGGATAGAATTATTGGTTTTATTGTTGTTTGTGATCACTAAGAGTTACATACAGTATACCTATTATGTTGTCTGTATGTGAGTCACCGTGCGTCGTGGTTTTACTCACGTTAACAGATACTTGGCTGATTGATTGACGTTTATGTTCACTGCACACACTGCCGTGAGTGGCGTGATGTTTTATTGCCTAAATATATCATTATTCTTCTAGCTATCTAATTCAAATACATCAATGAAAAATAATCGCTACTCCTCCTAAATTTATAAAGACTGATCGATATTAATATTTTTAATTTGAAAACTTCGTCTTTCTGTATTTCTGTCTACCTAGCTGTTTGTTACTATTTCACACATAAACCGCTAAAACCGCCGATGATAAAAATATTCCTTTAGGGTTAGATTGAACCCTAGAGAAGGACATAGGTACTATGTCTAGGCTACTTTGTTTCGCATAAATAAAACATGAATGTGAAAAAATTCCGCAGACGAAATTGCATGAACCACCTTGTACAATAAAATATTAGTCAACACATTTGACATATTTCTTATTTTTTACGAAAAGATAATTATGGAAGGTTTGTGAAGGCAGTATAAGAATTTACTAAAACGAATTAACTTGGCACTGTTTCAGTGTTAATTAGCCGTCGTTTTTGTACAAGTAGGTAAAAACACAATTACTGCTGCCATTTAAAGTCATCATTAATTAATAAAGTTTTGTTTTTATTTTACATAGTTTTAGACGGCTAGTTATGTGACGTCATTGACGAAACATCATGGCCGAACGGCATTTTCTCACGTTCGTGAAAACGCAACGATGGTAATGTTATTTCTGAAGTGTTTAGAAGAATAGAAATACAAATAATATTAAAGGAGTTATGTAGGGTCATTAAAAAAATCTACCTACATTATATTCGAAAAAAATCATTTCACAATACTAAAAAAAAAAGAGAAATAAGACTAAATTTTAGCAACGCAAATACAAAATTTTAACAATCTGCGTCTAATTGTTTATTACGTACGTACCTACGTCATGTCGACTGTGTAAAGTAGTTTTAGTTACAATAAACAGGCCTGCCACTCTGGAAAACACTGACATTTTATCTTTATTTACTTAGTCCGAAGAAATTGAAAGTATTCATCTAATTTTAAAAACTGAGTCTATTGAAAGCAATCGTCAGTTTTTATCCAAAAAGAAAAACACCATTGAAAGGACACGAATGCGTCGATGTGCTATATGCTATGTGGTGTGGTTTCTTGCTACAAGTTAATTATTATGATAATTTTAGATAGAAACGTACAAAGCAATGTTAATGAGTGTAATACATTATCATTTTTGGCCTCACACGAGACCACATCTGACAAATTGCCAAGATTATAATTCTGGTTACAAAAGGCGCCTCAAAGCGTGCCTAATGAAATTCATTTGCTGTATAATTACAAACGGACAGTATCTTTGACAATACTTAACCTAGTTCTTATTACTATATTGGTAATTTACTAAATTACTTTAAACGGCTGGTTTGGGAAAGTTAATGATAATCTTGGTAACTTAATCTTGGTAAATTTTATTTGTGACGAACTTGAGGCTTCGAACAGATTTTGTATTATAATTCGGTAACCTGAAAGTCTTTCTCATGATAAGTAATATGTTTTTTGCCTGTTTGTATGTCTGTATGTCTGTTTTATAAGTTGCATAAAATATCAGCTTATGGACCAAACTTATCAACACAGGATAAATCTGAGCTTTAAACCACTACAATAAACTTAAAGGTGTTCAAACAAAACCGCGACCTGTCTGCGAGCAAGTGCCAAGTGATCTTCGGGGGAGCGTGGGTGCGTGGCGCCGGCTGCTGTCAGTCTTCCTTCATCAGATGCCTGAGCGTTGCGGATATTTGGCTCTGATCTACATGATGAACCATATCAGAGTATTGACAGAACATTGTTATGATGCCGGCGATTTTGAAAAGTGTGCTGAGAACATCAACACTTAGTCATTTTCATTTTATAAACATAAGCTTCGATCACGCGACGTTGAGAGACTTTCTTTGCGATTGTTAGACAGACTGGTTCGGGACTGCGCTAGGTTATAGAAACTGCGTAATGTAATGATACTGGCCTGGAAAGTGCCGAAATGTCTGAAACATCGAATTGTTATCCCTCAAAACATAGACTAACGATTTGTACAAAATCTACCGTTATATTTCCCATTTGGCGTGGGATGTAGAATTCTTGACATCAACATGTATCTAGACTTGAACTACGTTCTTTAACCAATAAATTTTTTTTTTGGTACGTTATTATGTAGCAATGATTTGAAACATCAATTGCTTTGCAGGCCTATAATCGACGGAATGCGATTGCTTCCGAATGATCTGATAAGTTATCATGATCAGATATTACTTAATACTCTGGTAGAACATTTTATGGAATTTTTAAACGATTTTTTTTCGTTTTTAGACCTTTGGATGAGTTACACTACTTTGTTTTAAACATTCTAATAAAATAATATATAATAAATTAGATATTGAATTAAATTTAAGCTGCTAGTTAATGTGATCGTGATCAGTCTGCCCTAATGTTTTTAATAGGTACCTATTAGGTAAAATATTGATTCTGATAATCAAATGAGATTCAAATTTTATACTGGAGGGTAGATTTACGTCAATAACGTAACAAGTTAGTCGAGTAAAAAAATTCAAATAACTAAAAGCCACTAAATAAAGAACTGAAACTGAATTTCAAATACTTGTTAAAACGACTTCAATATTTAAATATTACATTGTTAAACTTCAGGAATCAGATAGTAAAATCGAAACTAAAGTACTAAGCATGTTGTTATAAAATGAAATATAATTAGATTATCTTTGGGTATTATACCTATTTAACAAAAAGAAAATTTTATAAGCGATTCAATATCAATGAATATGTCACAGTACGCACATACTGTTACAAGTAACAACCGAAGAAAAGATCTGTTTTTTTTTTTTGAAGCCATTTAAACATATTTAATTTACGACTAACAAGATTTGTTTTAGGTATAACGTATGTATGTGTAATTATGTGCATAAGTTAAGACTTGTTTCAATTGTTCGAGCGTTAGAAATAATTACTTTAAACGTAATCTAATTATGAAGACGATTTATGTATTACTATAATGGCCGGCTACACGCAACAGTCTGGCTACGTAGTCTGAGGGTTCATGACACGGAATAATACATTATGCCAAAGCTTAATATTAAAACGTTTACCTACATACTTTAGGTCCATTAATGAAAAATATGCTATTTTGCCATATTTTTAATATAATAAATAAATTTAATTTATTTTATTAATCACTCTATTATTTGAACTTAGTTCTTCGACGAAAAGCTGACATTCCCATACTTTATCAAGTATTTTCTCTTATGTACCATGTTGGGTACTTTTACTTTTAATATCTTATAGAATGGACTGTGGTATTTTATAAGTCTAGATGATAATACAATTATGACCTTGACCGTATGCTGCAGGGCGGATAACTGTCCAACGATCCAACGGACAATATGAGGTGCAAGTTTTTCTATTGATTTTATGTTTCCTATTTATATTTATATGTTAGGCTAGCTTTAATATATGATTGTATTTTACACGTTTTACAAAAATGCGTATTTATTACTCCATTCTCGAATATCTTCTTATCACTTTAATTTATTTAGATGATAATTTTTCGCTACGTATTTACATGTTACATAGTATGAAGCATTTTAAAAACTCACACCAGCAACAAACATGAAAAAAACATAGTCTTTTTGATACTTGATAGAATACAATAAATCTAAAATAGGTCTTGAAGTAACGATCGGACCTGCCCTGTCTCGGATTTTGCTGTAACTTTGTGCACTGAATCAATGCTTCAACAGAAAACTAAGAGGTTAACAAGAAGTAATTTAGTTCTCTTATTAAGTCTCTTCATTTGATACGTCGTGTAAGACGTGTTGGATTAAATTTAAATTGTTCTTTTTTCTGAGCCTAATGTCTTTACGTTTTTCAAGTTTTTAATGACTTCCATTGTCTGGAGGTAATTTAGATTTATAAAATTAATTAAATTTAGGTATTTTAGTGTTTTTGTTTCATGACCTAGTGTTCTACTTGTAGACTAGTTATACGGTGTTGAATGAAATGAAAATGAGAGAATAAAGGTAATTAATAAACGCATCATAAGAAATATCTTTTACTTTTTCTAATTAGCGGTAAAATATACAAAATTATCGTCTGTTATTTCGCACTGCAACTGCAACATTCTAAAAATACTACGTTATCATTACGGAATATCGAAATTTTAATATGATTTTACTCTCTTAAGAGATTGATTATAAAATTAGCCTATGTCATGTTCTAGTATATTCCCTGCATCAAATCTACTTCAATGATAACCAGACTGTCAGACGATTACTTTCACATTTACAAAAGTATTAGAACGGATGATGATTCGTGAAATTCAGAGCTTCATACAAAATTAATGCCAACTATATAATAAAACGGATAGCTGGGCAAACGAGACAATCCAATTATTTTGAGCGATACTCCTATATCGTCCCCTGTGTCCGACGGCCAATTTAATTAGCGTCTGAATTATGTGTGCCTCTGTTTATTGCACGGTGCGTTAACCTGGATGTGACAAATTGTATATCGGAAAAGGTATCCACGTGCCGTTTTTAATAACAGTTCTCTCGACAACCTGGTTTACCATAAAATATTGTCAACTTTATTCGAACCTTCGGCCCTTGTAGCAATGTGCACGGTTTATTTCAATCGCGTTGGGACTATGGGTTTCCTGTCGTACGCTGAGGAGATCTGTTCCCCATTTTACTGATATAAATGTATATGGCAAAATATTAGATAAAAATGAGAGGAAATTAAAATGTCATTTGAACACGTCAAAATCCTTTTCTACAAAAAGTCGATAGTTCAAACCTCGGCCAAACATTGATGGATTTCCACGAAAGACGAAACTTTTTTACCTTGTAGATGAATTTTGATGTTAATATATTTTTAGACTTCATCTTTTCAAACAACTCTTCAAAAATATTTTTGTCGTGGTGGTGGTGCCTCAACTAATTAAAATGTGCACACTGCACATGCTATCGCTTACAATCCGTAGACTTTATAATAAAATTACATAATCGCCGTTGCTTATTTTAGTATTGTTTTCAGTCCCTTCCTTACTTTTAATATACTAGAACATATTATCTATAAGATTTGTCACCTCTATTACCTAGGTATTCCTTTTCGCAAATCGCATAGACCCCTGCACTTAAACCACTCAGGTCACATGTACCGGGCACGGTCACGCGAGTGACGTCACGGTACAAGTGCACCACATCGCATGTGAACGAACCCTGCGCGTGCGCCGATAACAGCGAACTCTGCACCGCGTTTAATTGTCGCTATAAACATTATACTACCGTTAAATTGTTATGTGTTTTTAATTTTATATTAAACAATGTGAACAACTTTAATGTTCCTGAGGTGAATTGTTTATATTGTTTTTTCTGGGTAACCTGATAGCTCCTCATCCGTTGCTAAGTCGAGTCAATATTGTGCTCTACCACACATTACTAGTTCTAGGTAATTTAAATGTCGTAGGAGCTGCAAATGTATTGGACCAGTCTGATGATCCAATAAAAGTTACTTATTGTCAATGTACCTACCCAGATGGTACAATTCTACATCCCTGCTGAATAATACCGCCAAGTAACTAACTGACCATAAATTTGCAATTAGTTGAATTCCAACCACATTTTTGCATATTCAAATGCAAACCTTTAACGACTTATCTAATTAAGATTAATTAAAGATAATTCAGAAAATATAGTTAACTCAAAACGTTAAAACGCTAGTGCAAGTTCTTTAATGGCTCTGATATTATTGGTCAAGTGGTCGCGTTTCCGCCGGTTGGAGTTTCTGCAGGCAGCAAAACGTTTTTAAATGAAAATGCAGCTCTAAATTAGAGGTAGCCATTTGAAGAGGCGTCGAGCGTTGTCGGTGCATAAACTGCATGAGAGAAATCGTTATAATAGAAACGCGAGGCCGGATCGGATCGCTCTGATGAAATGCTGAATTACACGCTGTAATTATTTTTAATATTTAATTCCGAATTATTATATAACTGATGATAATGGATTCTGAAATTATTTTTCTTTCTTTGTTGCGCAACGATGCCGTAATGTGTGAACGCGAGATAAAGATAAGTTTATTCTTGTTGAATCCGTTTCAGATGTAACATTTCAAACTTTCATAAACTAACCTATGCTAAAGGTTGCCTGCAGATTTGACCTTTCTTTGAGAGTATTGCTTCGCTTTCTGTATTTATAATCGTCCTCAAGGAACGGGTTACTGAATATGTAGGTTTTTGTGTTTAAAAATAGATTTATATTACTGAATTTTATACTGCATCGAATAAGTCATCCTCCAATTTTTTATTTTCATACATTTTTAGGAGATTTTACACTTCTTGACTAGTCTCTGGTTATTCTGGTGATCATCGCATTAAATTCAATTAAATTCTTCAATTTTATATTACTAAGCTCTTGAAAATATAACGCATTAAAAATCCTGAAAAGTTCTGAAATGGCACTTGTCGTTGCGGTTTTCTCTCAAGTTTTTTCCTCTATTAAGCTGGTATATTCATTAATATAACTATCAACTGAGTATTATTAGTACTTGCAGGCTGTTTGTGTACATTTTCTCTGTAAACTGCAACATTTTCCTTATAAATCTGATAACCTCATTACGAAGTTCTTCGGTGCATGAATAGGTAATATACGACTCGGCCATAAAATGGGATATGCAGACGATATTATGCAACTGCAGTAACTTGTGATGGTTTGTCGGTTAGTATAAATACGATCTGTAAAATTGCTTCCTACATAATATATTCTGGAGCCGTATAAATTGAATTCTGCTCTCGTGAACTACCTACTCGAAAATGTTATGCTATTTCTCTTGCAAATTTTAAAGTAAGTTATGTCTGCTCTATTTCTATTCTTTATCCATTTCTAACTCTCAAAATAACATCATATTCTTTGCATTAATAATGCACAAAATGTAGACATCAATTTTGGACTTAACATTTGTATAGCGGGCAAATTTTAAGTTCAAATTTGATGCTGCAGAAAAAAATATTTATTTATTTATTTTATTTATAAACACTTTATTGCACACAAAAGATACAGTAAAAACAGTGAATACAGTGAAAACATTACAAGTAAATATAACAAAAAGAGAAGCGTGCAAAGGCGGTCTTATTGCTTAAAGCAATCTCTTACAGACAACCCTTTAGAGTAAAAATTTGTCTGTGTGAAAGGGGATGGTGCAAACAAGTATGTTTTCTATTTCTTTCTAAGCATTTAATATTCTATTTCTTTCTCAATTTGTACCTACATAAGTATAATGAATAAGTAACGCAAATAAGCGATAATGTAGGAAATAAATGGTACAAATTATGTTATTAAACATAACGAGTTGTATAATGTAAAAGCATTTGTCTCGGGTTATCTCGAGACCTCTTATATTCGTGTCTAATGCGATAATGAAGAGTTACTGTTTTACGACCACGTGCCCATTGACTTCTCTTAAGTGATTTTATATACGTTGTTAAACAATTTCAGCTTTATAGCCGAGTGTTTCGCTTTTCCTACCAAGTGGAAAGTGTGGGAATATAAGAATTAAGAAAAAACAGTTTCTTAATATCATAGATAAATAAATGATCAATTGTTTTTTGTCAGTTTTTTTTTTTCAAAATATCAATCTTTCTAATTTTTCTCATACGATATACATTAGAGACAAAAACAATATTTTGGTAGTATTTGTTAAATAGATACAAGTAAAACTACCTATCTGTGAAAAAATACATGTAGTTTTACCTATACCAAGCAATTTAACGAAAAAAGTAAAGAAATAGCGTCAAATTATAGCTCATTTTCTAGATAATACTCTAACCACATACAATTACAATTGGTAAGCTGTGTTTAAAATTAATGATGATACACGATAGTGGGTAATGAATAATAAATTGTCAATTAATGACGCCAAACGACGCGATAGTCACACAAAACAGCTATATATGATAAATAGTGCTCTATTAGCTTGGTCAGGCACAGAGTCATTTACATCTTGTATCGATGTTATAACAATACTTGGTGACGTCTCTCGTTAATTGATGACGTCTATATGTTATAATGGGGAGAGTATTCTGTATCGGAAATTAAAAGATATATTCTCTTGTTGCTGGGCTTGTGTTGAGGAATATGAAAGTTGTTAACAGGTTCACGATTTATTTACGAGATGATACAATAATAATTGATACAGATTACAGACTGTGCACCTTTGATACACACTATTTAACATAAGCAATGTTTCGTCTTTTATACCTGATATCAAAGAGTAAGAGATACAGAGATGTGAAACATTTTAGTCATAGAATATCTGAACTTTACAAACTGCTTACATTAATACCTATGTGCATATACGGCACACTCTCTACGTATGTGATTGGTGAGATGGATCCAATTTAACGATTCACGAATTAGTTGCAGTTTGATACTTGTATAGAGGTGAATATAATTATGGGAAAACTTATTTCAATTTGAACATCAAAATCTTTGGGTCCTGAGGCATACCACATTAAAACGCAAACAACTTTAACGCAAATAACTTTTTTACTTTCAGTAGATTACATTCATTAGAATTTGCATCCAATTCATTTCGAGGTAAAAATCCAACGTGATTGCATTCGCTGACGTGATCAATTCACACCTATTTCAGAAGCAGTCAGCACTTTCAGTAGGCTTAATTTTCAATAGCTCCGTTTTTCTTTTTTAATTTACAAAACGAGACTTTACTTGATTATCTAAGAACTAAAATCGCTATAGAAACGCTGCAAGAAGCCGACATGCGCGACGTCAGCAGTCGGCAGCCGGATATCAATAATTTAAACATCTTACGTTGACAAGGAAAAAACCTCCAGAGAATTCCTAAAGGAATTATTCTATTTATATATTGCTATGTAAGATAACAAAGTATATAAATAACTCGGAACACAAAGTGCGCAGAGGATTCAATTGAATGATTGCTCCCTGAAGGAAACAGTCGACCGCATGATTCGCCTTCCACATATCATATATATGTTAATAAAAGACCATTGTTTGCAAATCATCGGCGAGTAGACGTTACGATTGTTGAAATGGAAATTCTGAAAATAGATTATAAATCAACAAACATGTGTTAAGGTTTTAAAAGATACATAGATTTACATTTAGCATTGATTGGGTATAATCTTGTCGTCTAATGACTAATTAATTATATTCCGTCTCAGATTTCGCATCAGGTAATTTATAGATCATCTAATCCTCTCTAGATTTAATTTTTGCCAAACCTGTTCTTGCTTCCTAGTTATCAAATTTCAAGCATATAAAATTATATAGCTACGGAAATTTTCCAATGATTGTACGAGTTAGTCAATAAGTAGTATTTTTCCTTTATAAATATAGAAGTATTTTAATGAATACTGGAAACTCGTAAATAAAATACGCGAAACAGCTATAATTAAATCTATTCTGATATTCGTCAAAACAAATATTTGCGTCAGTGTACACGTTCGAAATAATTCAAAGCATATTTTTGTTGGCTATTGTTGATATGCAGATTCGCTACCAGAAAAATATGTACTGGCTTTGCTTGGCTGACCGCCCCAACTTTGCTGATTCCGGTAATTTAAATGACAAGATAAATAATTATAAACTTTGTAATTTTTTACATTAACGGACCATTTCAAGTATTTTTTTTTTGGCTACTACTATATCAATGGTTGGGCTTATCAAGATTTGCAGGCTGGCTAGTTTGTTAAATTTGTTGTAATTTTTTTTGTGGCCAACAAAAATCTCTTTGAGTTCATGACGTCGAAAAATACAATCTATATATAGTCGCAAACTATGATGTCATTTCAAGCATTAAATTATATTGCAAAAAATTATATGAAACCAAATATAAAATAAACTACAAAAATAATTTAAGCATTTCATCTGTTTTTGACAACCCTTGTAGTTTGATAATATTAGTGGAGATACCATCAGGCTAAAGTGTTATTTAAATTGTTTCCAGGTCGAACAGCGAGATGTCCCCGGCATAGACTGCGCACACCTCGCGATGGACACAGAGGAGGGCGTGGAGGTCGTGTGGAACGAGGTCCAGTTCTCCGAGCGTAAGAACTTCAAGTCACAGGAGGATAAGATACAGATGGTCTTCGACAACCTCACGCGGCTCGAACACCCGAACATAGTCAAGTTTCACCGGTACTGGACGGACACGCATAACGATAAACCAAGGGTAAGCATCAGTTCAGTTTGAATACAAACCTGCTAGATAGATATTCTGAATATCTAGATACTTCTATGCTTAATATCAGTCCCGCAGACGTCCTTTACATTGATTAACGCCAAATCTCATTCTAAATCATCGAAAGATGTCAAATGTGATGGTTTATGATCGATGTGAGGATCATGAGGTTATGAGACCGAATAATGACTTGACCAGAGTTTATTTCTTACGTTTCAGGTAATCTTCATAACAGAGTACATGTCATGTGGGTCTCTGAAACAATTCCTAAAGCGAACCAAACGAAACGTGAAGCGGCTGCCACTGCAAGCTTGGAAACGATGGTGTACGCAGATACTTTCAGCTCTCAGGTATGTTTACTTTTCACACACGTCTACTAGATTATTAAAAATCTAGTTGACCACGGCCTAAGTATTGTAAAGATTTATTTTTGCAGCTTTGCTCACGCGGATTTTGAATATAATCCCAAATATCTCTCATCCCCTTATATATCCTTATATCTTTCATAAATTCACTGACATTATAAGTTAGTCCAAAATTTCATTCATCTTCATCTAATGTGTTCGGCTGTCCCTTGATCAGTCAGTTTCTCTGACCAGCTATCTCCACGGTTGCGTGCCGCCGATCGTCCACGGCAACCTGACGTGCGACACGATCTTCATCCAGCACAACGGGCTCGTGAAGATCGGTTCCGTGGCCCCTGACGCCATCCACCACCACGTGAAGACCTGCCGCGAGAACATGAGGAACATGCACCTGATCGCACCCGAATATGGATGTAAGTATCCCCATTCTTGTACTCAGGCTAGTCATAGGCGGGAGGAGTTAGTTTCCCTTATCTCAATCGAATCACAACTATCCAAAATTTGAAATGAAGAATAACGACGTCGATTTTAATTTGACTTTAAAGTTGTGCCTGGATGGCGGATAAGCGGAAACTGTAGTAACATTACATATTTATTGCAACTTTATTTTCCTCGGATCAGCATCTCAAATGGTGACGCCAGCGATGGATATCTACTCGTTCGGCATGTGCGCTCTCGAGACAGCCGCTCTTGAGATACAGGGCAATGGCGACTCCGGTAGCCACGTCACTGAAGATCACATCGTACGGACGGTTGAGTCACTCGAGGAGCCGAGGCAGAAGGACTTCATATACAGGTACATTCATTTCTTTTGCAGGTATCGTATCGGTAAGTCTGGCCACTGGGTTCTAACTTTGTGTCTTGCCGTTGAGATCTCGATCGGGGCTTGATTGTTCTGAATCTGTGTTTTCAGGTGCATAAATAAGGACCCAGCGAAGAGGCCAACGGCTAGAGAGCTCCTGTTCCATCCATTGCTCTTCGAAGTTCACTCCCTCAAGTTGCTAGCAGCGCACACTCTCGTCAACACTAGTGGTAAGTTGTTATCCCTTTTTGTAACTGTATATCGTCACTTTAAAACCAACTCTACTAAGCAGTCATTGGCGCTTTACTTTTTGCCTTTCCAGTGTCGATGTGTAGTTGAGATGTCTTACACTAGCTCCATTTTTTTATACAGATACTATTTTCATATCTTGCGCCCAACTATTTTATTAGTCAAAAAAATTTTCAAAAACTACATTTAAAAAAAATATATGCCTGCAAAAATTTCCGACGAATGTGAATTATCTATTTATCCAGTTAAAGAAAACGTTGAATGATGTCTGTGCAAAATATTTACAAAGATAACTGAATAGAGACCTATTGTATGGTCCATTTCTAAAGAGCAAAGAATATCATGTATCAATACATTATGACAAACGAACACCGGCTCACTTGTTAACATCTTACTCGCTGAGCCAACGTTACATTTATTATTACTACGAAAGTGGGTCGCTCCTTACAGTATCTTGGACATAATTTATCCCAAGCGTTTGATAAGCCATTTATTATGCTTCAAAAGAATTGAATATGTGTTGATCCTTTGTCCGCTACAAGACTTTCATTTCTTTTCGAAATACGAAATTGTTAGAAGAAGAATAGACACTACTTCTAGTATTAAAATCTCTTTATGGTAATTTTGAAATAGAATTGCTAATTCGGATCCATTGAATATTCAGTTTAAGGGGTAATTTATACTGGTTTTATATTTCCACATCTTTCTAGAAATTTCATATTGAATAAACATTTCGTAATTTGATACACCACTGTTAATGACTCGTTTTCTGCAAATTTATATGTTCTCTTTTTGTAACTTATTGTTAGTATATTCTACCGTAACATTAATAGATGTATTTTTGTTTTGAGTTTCTAGTATAAAAATCTTACTGTATTTCATATCAATTTTAAAGTGTATTCGATTCTTTATCTCACCAGTTTCTTGAACGTCATTTCTTCTAATTTCTATCTCTTTTGCGTCCATAATTTTAACGTAGGTATGCTGATCCCAGTTATGTGGTTACCAACTGTTTTCATTGCTCAAACATGATATAATTACATGATATTTAGTTAGTTATTTCTAATAGCACAAACTTATGAAAACTAAAATTCAAGCACTTCTTTATGCGGTGTAAGAAGCTTTAAAAATGAGCTTGATAAAGAAAAACACTAGCTTCACCAATTAAGACCAAATCTTTCTTTCCCCAGCAAACATCTCAGAGACGATAACGGACGAAGTGTGCGGGGGTGCGGGGGGCGCGGCGCTGGCGTGGTGCGAGCGCGCCGGCGAGCGGCGGGAGATCTCCGCCCGGGACCTGCCGCACGCTGAGAAGCTGGAGAAGTTCGTGGAGGACGTCAAGTGAGTGGTGTGGGGCTTGGTGGTTGGTGGTTGGTGGGGGGTTGTCTGTTTTTTAGTGGGTTTTAGGTGTTAGGAGATTGGGTTTAAAAAGTGGCTGACATAGGTTTAGAAGAGAAGCTAATTTAATTAGTATAGGATCTAGGATTTTGGTTTGAAGGACTTTATCCATATCAAGTCTTGTTTGATGATAGACTAGTCAGGATTGTGATTTGTTGAATAATGAAATAGATTATGCACTCTTTTTCTAATGTAGATGTGTTGATTTGGAGTGGTAAGTTTCAACCTCTTCAGTCAAATAACTGCGTTTATCTTTTGTGATCTTTAACCCAACCTCTTGAGTGACGTCACACGCCGTCTCGCCCGCAGGTACGGCATCTACCCCCTGACGGCGTACGGCGGTGCTCGTCGCGCGGCGTCCCCGTGCGAGCGCGCGCGCGCCGCGTCCGAGAGCGCGCCCGCCTCGCCCGAGCCGCGCGCGCGCGACCTGGAGACGCGCCGCGTCGTCAACATGATGTGCAGCCTCAAGCCCGCGCCGCCGCCCGCGCCGCCCGCGCCGCCGCCCGACCACGCCGACCTGCTGGTGAGTGTGCTACATGCTGTACACACACACACACACACACGCGATGTGCAGCCTCAAGCCCGCGCCGCAGCCCGCGCCGCCCGCGCCGCCGCCCGACCACGCCGACCTGCTGGTGAGTGTGCTACATACTGTACACATTGCACAGACTGTGCACATTGAACACACTATACGTACTGCACACACTGTACACGACACGATGTGAAGCCTCAAGCTCTCGCCGCCGCTCGCTCCTTAATAGTAAGAGTAAAAAGAATCTAAGAGTTGTACATCATGCAAGCCACATAGCTATACACCAATCATGGCGTGCAGAGACGCTCAAATATCTCTATATTTTTAAAGTTTAAAAAAGTTTAAAAAAATATATAAAAATTTTGAAAATATTTTTATGTAACATGTTAGCCCTATGGAACCCCCTATTTGAATATCCGCAGTTAAAAATCGGACACCTGTATAAGACAGTAGTGTAATTACAGCATGAAGAGAATTGTATTTTCCGAGCCGATTACGACGGCTTACGAGTTTGAGCCCGAGCCATTTAGCCACCGCTGTATTTACGCTACTGATAGAGATAAAACCGTTGCGTGTACTGTGTCTATTACTCGTCCGTCTCCCCCAGATGACGATCCTGCTGCGCATGGACGACAAGATGAACCGGCAGCTGACGTGCGCCGTCTCGCGCCGCGACTCCGCGCCCGCGCTCGCGCACGAGCTCGTCACGCTCGGGTTCATACACGAGGTGAGCTCGCCGTACACGTGGGGGGAGTAGAGAGCGGACCTCATATATACCCCGCAGAGGGGTATATATGAGGTCCTCTCATGGCAGTGGGTAACATCGAGACAGGAATACGTACAAAGTGCATAATAGAGGGGAGGTTGCCGTAAAAACGCTGAGAAAATATCGGGAAGGGAGTGATAGTGAGGGACACTTGCCTTTAACACACCAGGAAAATCTTAGAAAGGTGGAATACGACTTTTCGGCGACGAAGAATTTTAAAGTTTTCTTTCCCAATTAATTCCTACCGTCTGCTGATTTGAAAGTCGTAGGATCGTTCTTGCGATAATAGATTTCGTACTCCACTTTATGTGGAGTTTCACTAGTGGAACTCGTTTCAGGAAAACATGAGATTTCATCTCGTTAACTCTTCGCATACAGCTCTTCTTTTCCCTCCTAGCTGCCGCAATCAAAAATATAATATCTATATCTATTATTATATATATAAAAGAAACTCGTGTTAGTTACACCACTTATAACTCAAGAACGGCTGAACCGATTTAGCTGAAAATTGACAGAGAGGTAGTTTAGAGCCAGGAGAAGGACATAGGATACATTTTATCCCGTTCGATAGCATTCCTGTGTGACTTGACATGAAACGTCAGTCACTATAAAACATGGTATTACAAAAAATAATCAGACTTGGAATAACAAAACGCAAATAAAACCTATGTAATGACAATTTGATATTTGTAAGAAATCAATAAAAAAAATCTGCTTATTTGTTACCATTAAGGCGGAACAAAATTCGCCGGGTCAGCTAGTTTTATATAAAAATATAATATCTATATCGAAAACATTTTCCCATTTTCTTTACACTGTACCTATTTTAATTTTGCCTAAAATACTTGATCAAACAACTTAATTTTCCCAGGCCGATCGGGATAAGATCTGCCGCCTCATGGAGGAGTCCCTGCGCAGTAGCTTCGGCCAGCTGCCGCGCGCGCCGCAGCACGTCGCCAGCTAGTGACCACGACCCGACAACTACAACACAACAACAATATAACAACAATAACACCATATCTCCCGAGAGACGTCCGCCGACCCGATCTATGAGCTATAGAATTCGCGAAGACTAAACGTAAGATCTAATCTATCTATCGTTGAGTAAAGTAGATATTGTATTAGTATTACTTTGGTATTTAGACAAATTAAACAATTGGTTGTAGTTATTTCGTATCAAAATGTTGATTTTTAAAAGATATCATCGGCCTGTTTTTACGATTCTGTTATTGAAATATTTAAATTAATAGCAATATTAAAATAATTTAATTAAATAAAAACATATTTCTGTTCCAAAATTGTTAAACTTTATTAATTTCATTTATATGAATTTTAAAGATATATGGCCCGAATGTGTTGCCCTGTGGAACACCTTTTGATTTATTGTCAAAATTTTTTGCATTTTTGGAAAATGTTCACATCTTAAAGGAGTCGGGTCGGTCGGACTAAAACTTCCATTACACCATAATGCTGATCAGATTATATTTAAAATATTAGGTCGGGGCTTATTGCTGGCATTTAAAAATCTACGAATTTTAGATTTTACGAATAAAGGTCCCGGCGTCTAACGGCCTGTAGCATTTCTTTCAACTTCTGAACCATTTAGCTTTTACCGATGTCCTTATGAGGTCTTGATAGCCACCTAGGAGCGGGGACGACTCTGTGACAAACAAACACACACGATCTACGGTTGCTGGTGATTCGTTCCCGCGTATTATAGTTTAGATTTATAATGCATATAATTATATAAAATGGTCTTATGAAAGAGATTTAATATCGAGAATATGTATTTTTGCATACGAATGAATTGTAATCGATTGAACGAATAGTCGATGATGTAAAATCGATTTTTGTTAATAGTTTTAGCTGTTAACGCGTCGTGACTGGGATTGTTAAATTTAAAAAAACTTACGTACCTTCTTAAACTCTAGTGTTTAAAACATAATATGTCGATTTTAACAAAGTTACGAGTCACGAGACGTTTTTGTCGGAGGTATCAAAGTTTGTAAAGGCTGAGGTTACAAATTTTGTCACTGGCGATGTTCCCGGCGAGCATTATGCGCTGCGCTGTTTCCAGTAGTGACTATCGCTTCTCGAGAATTAAATACTTATATAGTTATTAAATACAAATCTAAAGGGTCAAACCTTGGCACATAATGGTCGTCACTCCGTACATCGCCATATTTAATGCATTTCGCCTCCGCGAGAACTATTTGCTAGTCGAAAATGAATCTAAATCCGAGCAACCACAACGTTATTTTTTGTATAAATTTGATACGCTTTTAACGGAAATTGTTAGAAATAACGTCACTCTAAGGGAAATTGTGTAAATTGTAAATTTAAAAAAAATTGTTCGAAACGGTTCGTAGTGGTTAGTTTGGACGAGAACGCTCTAGTTATTTAGAATTTGTATGAATGTGTAAATGTAACAAATGATATTTAAAAAATATTTAATTAAACGATAACATTAATTATAATAATATATGTATAGTGAGGCTTCCTCTTAGAGCTTTATGGATATGGTTATGTAAGTATACGGAAATTTAAACATACTCACTATTGAAATAAGGTTGAAATTCGTTCTGTGCTCGCGTTTCGTTTAACATCCGGTGTATTGTTGTGAAATTGTTTACTCTCCCGATGTCAAATTGTCCACACGAGATAGCCTTCGTTCGATAAAATTTTACAATAACTTGATCATGTTCCAGAAATTTCCATTTCTCGCCCAAATTTAAGGTGGTTTTTCTGTAGATTGTCCAAGTAAAAATACTAAAATCCGGGCAAAGATTTTCCTGTTCCTGAAAGTTGCGATATCCCACCCACTTTACGTGCAAAATGTAAACAGTAAAATGTCTTAAAATGCAGATTATAAGACAAAATTTTCGGAAATCCTCAATAATTAAAGAACATTAGTTAAATTTCACAACGGAAACAATCGTACAGCGCGTAATTAATTGCAGAACAAAGTAAAGCAAAAAACTCCGAATTAAGTTTCGCTTCCCGATCGGATGGAGTCAATATCGTGTGATTCGAATACGAACAATAAAGAGATTGCATTTAATAAAACTTCCAAATGTTTCGATACTGTCAACGATCTTACATCTTATAGCATAGATATATCTCTGACACTAGACTTTCAACTTTGACCTTTAATCGACGCCATAACAATTTGACAGAATTTAGTTATAAAACTTGGCTTGAAACGCTACCGCGTGCCTAGATCCACGCATCAACGCATTTATTGCTCTTTATATCTCCCAAATATTCAAATGGAGCGGATATGGTAATCCGAACTCTGACCACTTTTTCTGAAAATGTTTTTCTGAAGTTTCAAGTAATTTCCGTGTCTATAATATGAGATGTGCGATCGTTGCAGTCGACAGCTACTATACGTAACGCTATGTGGTGCTAGTAGTGCGCGCGCGCAGCTGCGGGGCACCAAGTTCCTAATATTTCTGTTTCGGTGTCCGCTGGCTCGTTGCTAATTCGTTTCTTCGGTTAACACCTTGAGCGCCATCTACCCGTCAATGGGCAAAACTTAGTATGGAATTTTGAGTTTTTGCATTTTGGGACGTTTTTGCATTTCTTATAAGTTTTGTATTAAGCTTATATTCATAATATTGTCGAAAAAACCTTAAGTAATTTAATTATAAACATTTCAGTAAAAATTTAAGACGAAAAGTTAGTCTATGGGTGGGATTAGCGACTTGGCGCTCAAAGTGTTAGCGATAGTGGTGCCAAATGTTAGGTGCCAATTATGAATTGTTTTGAATGAAACGGTTTCATTTCCCTAGCTTCTACCCGTCATGCTTGAACATAGTATTATAGACGAGTTTTATTTAAACATTTATTTTATAGAATTCGAATGTCATTAAATCGTTAAGTTAACTACCATCTGTCTCTATAAGTTATGAAATAGGAAATGTATTAAATAGATTTTTCCGTTGCGTAAAAAGTTTCATATTTTATCGAATTTAAATTAACAATTATCGTCGGAAATTCAGTCAATATTAAACGTTTTCGGTCGTAATTTATTGATTAAAAAATAGTCGATTTCATAATCGTTCTATCACGATCATATCCATGAATATGTAACACAGTAGCGTATGGATGGCTTAGTGTAGTGTAAACGAAAGACTGGCTAATGTAACGAGATAGGTTCGATGTTGGGACACACGCGCTCACGTCTGCGAACGATCTAGTATAATTTTAGCTAATCCGATAAATTTTAATAGAAACTAAAAACATCAAAGCTACTAACAAGTCAAAAGAAAATGAAAATATACCATCTAACTAATTAAATAAAAAATACAGCAAAATCAATTACTTGACATTCATGACTATCTATCTATCATGACTTTGATGGTCAAACGCTTTACTAAAATCCTTGATCCACGTTACCTACCCATTATGATATTTTATCAAATGACCGTTTATAAACAAAATTAAACAGAATTGGGATCTATTTATCATTTTCGTAGAGATAATTACATAGTAAAAATTTGAAAAACAAAATCATCGGTCGCAGACGTACGAGCGAGTGTTCGGAAGGCAGGTATGTAGCTAGTAAAGTGGCGTGCCCTTGTAAATATTCGCTTAGTCTAAACTATACTTATTAATGATTATTATTACTGTAATACTGATGTAATGTACCTATCGTGAACTTGGTAACGACGGCGAGTCCTTCTTCTGTTGCTTTAATATTTATTGGTTATTCATTTATTGTTTGGTTACTATTTGTTTTTATAACGTTATTTACATTTATCGTATTCGTTTCTTGTGCTTCGATTATATCGATTTTGTTGATATCGATGCTATCGGGATCTTGGGGTGTAGTAACAATATCGTTAGGACGATTAATATAATCGATAGAAGTAACACCAATAGAGAAACTACTATTGATAAGTAATAATCTAATAATAGTGCATTTTTGTCCACGACTATAAAATATGCTTATTCGAAATTTTTCCTCAATGATCATCATAGAGTAAGCGGTGCTTCTTTGCTTCTATGGAATGCACGCCATAGATGAAAAGTATCAAACACATTATTTGTCTATGATATTGTTACTATTCTCAAGATCATCTCACCGATAGTTTTAAATCGATATCTATATTTATATTTTCCCTCCCAATTTTTTAAATTAATTCGTAAACTTTTCTATACCACGTACTTCACCAGCGAAGTTTATACTAACATAGGTACGTTATTATAGTCATATGTTATCACAGAATAGGGTATTAGGTGGACCATCAAAGTATCTAGCGTCGATTTACGAAGAGTTCACATTTTAACGTTAATTACTAGAATCGCTTCTAACGTGAACGACCGGCGGCAGTGAGTCCATGTATAGTTATACACAACAATAGTCTTTAAAAGAGAAAAAAAAACGTTTTAAACGATTTTTTACACAAAAAATTACCTTCGACTGTACCTGTTTCTGACTATGAGAATATATTTTAATCGATATCCCCCGTATTACTTCTTGCGTTGAAATACCCTATTTCGCCGGTATCTGCTAGCAATAATTACAGAATAGCTATTTTGCGTTTTTTTTTTTTCGTTTATAACGGTCTATTATTTGCAATATATAGAGATTTACTCGTGTACCTCTTATCTTACCTGCCTTTTTACTATAATTTGTAATATAAACATTTTTTTTTGTTTTAACATTTCATTTTATAACTATTTATTTTTAGTAAAATGGACACATAAGTCGACTTCAGTCATTTGTATATAATCTGAGCTGTTTTCTTTTTATCCAAAGATGTATGTGTTCATTTATGAAAATTGTCTTTTTTATTTTATTTGATTTTTTTTTGTTTATTATTGAAATTGTAACATAAATATTTATTGGATCCAGATTGCATTTCCACTCGATTCTTTAGTTCCCTCCATCGTAAGCTTCCGTACCGTACGTTAACGCCTAATATATAAATATGCTCAAAATGACAACAGTTTCAGATGATCGAACGATCGAGTGATGTTTGCATACTATTATAAAATGAAAATGTCAATAAAGTGGTATTTTAAACGGCTGAATGTGTTTAATTTCCTTCTTCCTTTATTATAAGAAGAACCTATGTAAAACTCTAGATGACTGTACTAAATTCGCCAAAAAAGTATACGAGAAATAATAAAAATGGCTTTGATCCGGTCAAGATTGATAAAAATGTAACTTTATTCAGGTTTACAATAAATATTGTTATTTATTGACATATAATATCATCATAATTAATGAGTCAGCTTTTTGTGATGCTACTGTATGTGAGAAAATTCAAATTCAATTTTTTTTTGACATGTGTATCCGAATATACCACAGATCATTTAATATCCGAACTAGAGCTAAAAAAATAAAAAGAGAAAAACAATCTTTAGATGCCATGTTAACTATGATTGCTATCTACTTTCCTTATGAAACAGAATATTGATAGGGATTTGGAATTAATTACTGAGATTTTTATTACTTATATCATATACAAACAAGAAGAAAAATAAAACTTTTTTTTTACTATTTCGTTTATTTCCTCAACATCACACTATCTTCGATCATTATTATCTACGTATTCAATAAAACCCATTCCACACGACATTTTTAATGTAAATTCTTTACATCTAAAATCACATATTTCCAATTTAACACATTATATTGAATCTATACATAATCTACATGATTATCAACCTTAACACATTTAACATTCGTTCTACATTGTATTCACCACAAATTCTTTTGAAAATGAAATTATAGTTTACCCCATCAGATTTAAATTAACATAAAGAAAATTTTTCTAATTATGTTAGCTATGGAATTATCATGAACATTAACAAACCTAACAATGTTATTCTAGAAAATTCTTAACTAAAATAAGCAAATTTTTGGTTTTTACTATAATGAAGAGAGTGGTTCAGCAAATTTTATTTACAAAATAACCGAGGCTTCTTATAATCACATAATTATACATCTAACAAATTACACCGCGTTGAAATCAAATTAATCCAATGACACTCTTAAATAACCAATTGTTCCCACTTAAAACCTTGTTTTAAATACAAGAATATGTTAACAAAAAATATTAATTAAGACTTAGTAATAGAATTTTTACATATGGAATCTAGTGGTGCTTTTAACATTCTGTGTTTTTATTTGAAAGATACAATTGATCTAATTAAATAGGATAAGTACCGACACATAAATATTTTGTAGTCTCTAATAAGATGTAATTATATTTTATTCACAATCAGCAGAGATATCGCCTAATATATACACGGAAAAAATGAATACACAACTACCATTGAAGTCGGTTAAAATTCCGCTAATCGTCATATTAATCAGTAAGCCTGTAAATCAAAGGTTCTATAGCCTCTACAATTTTACAATGATTTCTAATACAATGTTATGTTACAACCAATTTCATAATCTATATTGGTATGGCAGTGTAACTGGTTGCGGGACCACTTCTTCTTTCTCTTCCTGGTCGGGCATGTAATAGTGCAGCTCGTAGGATGGCGATAGTTCAACGGTTATGTTTTCATTATTCGGGTCATACGCGTCTCTGTGCGGCGTTTTCGCCTTTATATCGGTATTATAAAGCCCCCTCATAAAAGCTCTTGACGAAGCAATTTCTCTAGCATTCTCTGTATCTCTATGAATTACGCTGTTGTTGAACAAAATCGGAAATTCCGATTTAAAGCGCTCGCTGTTTTGATTGAAGTTGTCAACGAATCTCTGTAAGACGTCTTTACGGAATTGTGTTTCATAATCGTATTCGTTGTCCATACTCAATTTTGGTTTTTCCGTCATGTAAGTGATGAGGTTAGTTTTGGTAACGTCTCTTGGAGCTTCAGTGTATGGGATATAATCCATGTTCTTATCGAATTCGTTGTCCTTCGCCGCCTGGTTTATGAAATCTTTATAATGCCTGATAACATAGGCGTCTCTATCGAAAGAACCATCTTCGTTAAGTAATGGTAATTCAGTACGCGTAGTTTGCGGCGGTAGCGTTGTGTAGAACGTCTTACCATAATCTGGTTTACTTGTTATCACATAATTATTCAGCCTTTCGTTATTTTGTGGTGTATATTGTATAGAATTAATTGGTGTCGTTGGAGTATCAATAGATACAGGTAAATCATTTTTCGGTGGTTCAGTATTGGCAGTGTAAGAATTAACTTTCAGTTTGAAGTCATTGTCGTAATCATTGATATTGACTTTTTGTGTGGTTCGTGGTGGGAAGTATTGCACGGTAGCTTTTCGTTCGGGTGATATTGTGAATGAGGATTTATTGAGTGGCCACGGTCGCTGCGTGATTGGTGGTAGAGTGGTTGTGGTTGGTAGGGTTTTTGTTGATGTGGAGAATTTTTTAATGTCTATTTTAGCCATATTTAAATAATCGGTATCATCCTCATCGGTTGAATCATAGTACTCTGGGATGTTAAAGAATTTCCTGAACTTCTTAGTTGAGTATGGATTTCTAACTTTTCCCCTCGGATTTTCAGTATTCTCGGTTAATGAAGCTATAGTTGTAGTATCTTGTGAGGTTCCTTCTGATGTAGTGCTACTGAGATTGCTTGTAGTCGTTGGAGATTCAGCAGAAGATGTAATAGAAGAGAGCGTTTGATCTGTTGGAACGTGTTCAACGGAACTGCTATTTTCTTCGTAATCAAAGTAAACATTACCAAATGAATCTGTTTTCTTCCGCTTAGATTTCCTCTTTTCAGCCATTTTCTGTAATCGTTCTTTTAGATCAGGTATGTCATTTTTACTGTCCTTCTCTGTTAGACTATTCCATTCTGACTCTGTCTTATTTTTCAAGACTTGAGTGAAAGGCTTCGAAGAGTTCTTTGGTTTAAAAACTATTCCTAATGAGCTCAAACTTTCATTCCTCCAGCTATTGTCATCGGGATCTCGAACAAACTGTTTAGGAGCTTGAACTTCTATTTTTTTCAATGGCTTGTAATTAGGATTGACCGTATACAGTGAAGCGTTTTTAACTTTATCGCTGTTTATAGGTTTCACGCTGAGTTCAATAGAAGAGTTTATTACAGTAGAATTTACAGCCTGCGTATCAGGTAAAGGTTGAATTTTTGTATCAAATCGTTGGGAATTTTCATCATTCTCATTTATTAATTTTTCCTTTAGGAGCTCTTCTTTGATAGAATCTTCATTCTGAAAAATCAAAGAAAAATATGATTTATGACCTTTTTGTATTACATTTGTATTTTTTTTATTTAATTTTGTAATTAAAATATGCCATAGTTTCTTACTTAAATATAAGTTTAAAGTTAAATAGTTATTGCGTTTCCATATTAGTATTCTCTATTATTTGGGCACTTTCATGAGGCTCTTAAGATAATAAAATAAAATTTATCAATATATTTTTCCATACACATATCTAAAGATTACAACTATTTTTGGGTAAATACAGTACATTACGGGATAAATTAATATCTTACCAGTTGGCTCTGCGATTCTTTGTTTCCATTTTTTTCTTCTGGAATATCAGTCTCTGTATTTTCAGTTTCGAACATTGCACGTAGATTTTCTTTTGAATTTATATTAAACTCAGACGTTGGTTCTACGGGCAAAGTTCGTCCATTTGTTACTTTCCCTGATAAATCCAAGAATCCAGCTCGTTTTGATTCAAAAGTGTCCCATTTAGTTGAAGTCGGCACTTCTTCGGTAGATGTAACTATTTCTGTTAATAATGTATCTAATGTTGCGACTTCACTCACAAATTCTTTCAAAGTTGAATGCAAAAGATCGTTTTTTAATTGCTCCAATGAAGGTATATCGGAGGTAACTGTATCCTTAAGAGAAGATCTCGATCGTTTTGTTTCAGCTTTTATCATTTCCTCTGTCTTATTTTCCGAAATATTCCTATCATCGATTACTGGAGGCGGTTGTCGTTTTCTATCAATTGTTGTATATTTTTTCCAATTCGGTAATTTTGCCGATTCATAAATCGTTGTAATTTCTGGGTCATCTAATTTTGTATTCAATTCTGTTATTACAGTAGTAATTTCATGTTCATTAAACTCTATTTTCCTGGTATTGGTTATAATTTTATGTTCATTGTTATTTAATGTGTCCGGTGCCTTGTTTTCTTCGGTTGTAATATTTTGGACAATGCTAGTTGTTGAAGGTTCTTCTGTCGTTTCAGTATCATTTGCTTGCGTAACATATATTGAATTGGAACTTGAAACTTGGCTTTCTATAGCTGGTTTTTGTGTATTATCCGACTTCGTACTATTATCGCTATTACTCTTGTTAAGCTCTTGTGCTTCATTGCTTGGTCTAGAGGTCGTTTCGGTTTTGTTTAGTTTTAAACCGTCATTTAAATCTATTTGTGCGTTACTGGATCCTTTAATCTCATCCTTTATTTCCACTAAAACGCTTTCTTGTGCAAGGTCTCTAGGCTCGCCGGCGGAGCGGTGAAGCGTGAACGCCGCCGGTGTGTCAATACTTGACAACACGATTATCAAGCTTACTACGAATAACCTGAAACAGAATTGATTATGTTGTTAAAATGATCATAAATAGATATCAACAATTATAACAGTCGTGGTAAAATTACTATGAATTTATTGGTTCCACGTTACTCCATCAAACAGCAATTATTGCTGAATTAGATTGCCTAATACTTCTTAATAGTATATGCTAAGAACTGTTTACAAACACGCACATGTCTAATAAAATTAATAAAAAATATAAGTATTTATTGATCGCCAACCACGCGTAACCTTCTGAAAAAAGATCAAATAATTGGAAGTATAACTTGAAATATATAAAAACACTAGAAATCTTTAAGCGCATCAAAATATTGCGTAAGAAATGTACTTATTAAATTAAAGAAATTGATATCAATGCGCGGATGCGGATGGGAGCAGTTAGCTAATTGTTATTGGTTGTTCAATGTAAGCTCATGTTATTGTAAAAACAGCCCTTTGTTTATAGAATGAAATAAGGTATTGTATTCAATTGTTATGGCTAGCGGATGATGTTACGCAATTGTATATGGATTTTAAAACATACTTATTACATTATTGTTTTGCGTATAAAAATATTTTTTTATTGTCAGTATCGTACGTCGGCACGTAAAATAATTAATAGGCTTTATTATTAACAGATTAATCATTACCGTACGCCGGCACGTATATTTATTTACTGTTAACATATTTTGCATTGTTTCGACAGAATCGCCTTAAAATTAATAGGCTTTATTAATAGCTGATAATAAATTATCATGCTGCAATCGATAAAAACGGAGCAGTAACCGCAAGCATTAAGATATGTGAGAAATTTTGAAAACGTGCAAACATGATGAGGCTTAGTGTAATATTGGAATTTAGAATTTTAAATCTTACACTAGAAATACGTGAGGAATCTCATGTTATCATTATCAGTAACATGTATTTAATGCATCTAGGCACGTACGTTTCAGTTGAAACTATTTACTTTCAAGTCATTTATGTGGGCCAATCCCGGCGGCACTGCAATGCCGGGCCGACCCGTGACGGGAGTGGAGCGAGCCCCGAACATCCCG
>DVXP01000090.1:0-29631 GCA_018235645.1 Junonia grisea | reverse complement strand
GTCAATATACAACTATTTACAGACTTACAGCTGGGTATCTCGAATTCCGAGGTGAACTTACTATAATGACTGGACTACCATTGTTTCCATAAACAACAGTTAAGTGATGTCAATGAATGTCCTGTGGCGGCGGCAGTTGGCCCCGTGATTGTCAGAAACACGAACTTTAGTGTCGACAGCAAATAAAATATTAGTTATATATACCTATAAATAGAACATAAATTACTGTAGGGCATGAATATAAGGGCCGTTCGCGCGATTTAATATTTACTGTACTTCATCAGAATCTAATAAAGTGGGTAATGGCTTATACCTAGGTTATAAAATTGATTAGTTATTTAACTTTGCAAGTGAATAGTGCTAACATCATTTTATAAGTTAAAATCTAAAATAAAATTCCAATAACTTTTCTGGAAAATTTACACTAAAACTTTGGATATAAAACGTAGATGTATTTTTGTGAATAATGTTTATACAAAAACTTTTCCTTATTGTGTACAATGAGAAATAATGACAAAAGAGTGAAAGTAATTACCAACAGCCGGGTGGCAATATGTCTGGCTCTTGATAGATGGTTATTATAATGAAATGGTGACAAATCGTCCGTAATTCGATGACACGCAAATTGGTTAATAAATCATAATAGATATCGTGCACAGCGTTAATCTGTCGACAACTGTACGATACGTAGTTTCTCAACAGCAATTCTGTTCATATTTGATTAGCCGTGCGACTGATGGGATTTCTTTTGATGACTCTACCGTTAACATTAATTTCCATATTTTTTAATAAAAAATGACGAATTTCCAAACTTTTAACCTTCTTTATAACTTTCAAAAATATTATTATAATTTTTAGAAATCCTTTCTATCATCGTCTACTTTATGTAATTACCGAGCAAAAATTCCTACTTAAGCACTCACCCCGGTTTAAGCCTTAAATTGCCTGTCAGTCAGTTATTAGAATTTTATTACCTCGATTATATATCTCAAAGTACGCGTAGGCGTCATAATTTCAGCTTAATATCAGAAACAACCATTAAAGAAAATAGCTTGGACTACTAAAGAATAGTTTATTTTTTGAACGCACGAAATGGTAAAACCGTCTATACTTAATGAGCTTACTCTAATAAGCTACCTTCCGCATATTAGATTTCCGATGACATAACCACAGCCTATGACACTTAGAACGGCTCTACTGACACCTCTGTCATTTAAACCGCATTGAATCCGTATATTTTCGTGGTCATTACGAAAATACAAATAAGTACAAGTATTTATCCCTTCTGTTATAATTTAATTAACATATCCGCTTTTGGATAACGTTTATAAGTGAGTACATTGAGTAATTGGTATGCTATAAGCAATGATTACCTTTTTTATTCATATATTTTTTGTTTATCAGAAGTACGAGGTTGCATATAAAACACCTCGATTCTCGGTACTAATTAATTCTTAAAACTTAAATGTACAAAAATTAAATGCAAATTAAATTCTTGATGAATCGTTTTACAATATTTTAATCATATCAGCTTTAGTATTAATTGATAAAGAATAAAACAATGCATTCTTCCATTGTAAAATAATTAAGAACATTAAAATATTAAGCGCACGCAGTGAAATCTTATTTATGATATGGCGTCGATGCTCTCTAGTGGTTCTACTACCCTGGTGATATCACAAAGATCTTTTGTTCAGCAATTGGAATTTATTGGCTATTTATTTATTATCCCTTAAACGCTTTTTAATTTAAATAAAGTAATTAATTACATCATAAATTTAATAACGAATGAACAAAGATGTACCTACCAATTTTACAAATACTTGTATCAAAGTGCTGCAACCCGCCAGATGATACGAACGTAAATCTGATGTTTGCAATAAAAATATGAAACAACTACTGGATTCTTCAAAGGAATCGTCAAGGGATTTTCACTCAAGTACCATTTTGCCCTGTAATTTCGTTCAATAAACTAAAGGTTGCCTCTTTACAAAACCGTAATGGATTCTGACCCTCTTGATGTTACAAAATAAACAAAGGACGCTCAAAGCTTTGTTAACAAAAAGATCCTTTTAATATCGTTAGCTCATATAAATGGGAAAATAAAAATGTTTGCTTTTAATAATTTTATTTCTTTCGAATATAAAAATTATATCTTTGAGTCATGTTTTTAATTTGTTTCAAGATGTAAAAATTATTTTTAAGAGCAAACCAAGCACGAAGGTACATGAGAAGTGTTTTCCATTGTGGTTTGGTAGAAACTTGTAATTATACCCTTTACAAGCAACATGTTTGTTAGTATACTGCGAGTATATTAAGATTATCCGCTTTGATATTACGACCCCATTTGGGCTATCGCGTTTATTGGCCAAGCGTTTACCCTTAATTGGACCGATCCACCCTTGGGAGAAGGCGTTATTATTACATCCAGCCAAAATGTTCTATTTCATTTATACTTTAATTTTTCTTTTGAGTTATAAATAAGACAATAAAATATTTACTTCTTTTGTTCCATAATTTTGTTTTTAGTTTTACCTGCTTGAAGACCTTTTATAGTTAACTCATCAATATTCGTCTGTGTTTAGCGATAGTTAATTAGGTGCAAATTATTATAATAAATTATTTTGAATTAAGTCACTGATAATGTACCTATTTTCCGATGTGAGATTGTGAATTCTCGTACAAAACTTGTCAAAACTTATCAACTTCAGTTTCTAAAAACATATTTTATCTGTAAAAATCGTCGTGAGCTGAGCTTAAAAATATTCTCCCTCTTTTGTCCTTTCCTCACGTATTTGTTTTTATTGCTGTCTTTCTCATCCCCGGCTTGTGCTCGGAGACTAAAGAAAATGGGTGCTGTAGGGTGGAAAATAAACAGATTGAGTTTCGCTATTTATTCTCGAGACAGACTTAAATTGTTTTCCTAAGTCAAACATTACTACGTAAAAATAAAATAGTATAAATTAACTTGTGTAGTGTAGGATTCTGACGGTTGTTTGTTTATTGGGCCTTTTATGATACGCAATAACGTTGTTGGAGAACGTATTTGCGTAACTAAAGACTTAAATCATGTGCAACTGCAGTCATGTACATTAATCGACTATGCAAAATTGCTTATTTATTACACATCGTGTGTGGTCTTTAAAATGTGATATACATCAAAGTTATAAATCATTTCCTTTATGACATTATCAAGATATTAAAATATTACTGTTATCATACGAAAACGAGGATTACGATAATCTTATTAGTAATGATTAAAATATTTCAGATAATTCATGCCCACGTAAAAGCATACATAATAAATATAAAGCAATTTGCAAACACGCGTACAATTAGAATAAATTAAACAAGAGCAGAGCCAACGATAAATAATACGGATAAATATTTGAGCGACACGTAATACAAACGTATAATGTTATCGTAACGTAACTTATTAATAATTCAAATGTTTCTCACCGTTCCCAACTGGATCTAGCGATGACTGGCGATGGCAATCCCAAACAGACACAATCCATTCAGCACTAAAATAGCACTATAGTTAACACTATCACTGCAGAAGCGGCACCATCTAATGCACCATCACTTCAACACCATGCGAACGATCCTTGCACCAGACAGCACGGCTCGACACACCTACGAAGAAACGAAATGGATCAGCACACCGGAACACATAGTTATTCGTCACACAGGCGTAGGGCGCGATATGAGCGAGCGACAACAAACGCGCGTCACGACTGCACGCTACTCGAGCACTGGCGGGAGCGAGCGGCGAGCGGCCAGCGAGCGGCAGAGCGGAATCCGAATAGCGATGCTCGCTGCTCCCCGCGGCAACGATCATTTCACGCTTCACTAAGTGGAAGAGTAAAGTGTAAAATTACACGCAAATAATGTCCATCTAACGTTCTGTTGCGTTTCTTTCCGATGTCCTCGAGCTCGATGATGTCAAATTAAACATTATACGAGCGGTCGCTGTAATGGAGTTTAAATAATAACCGGAGCGAATGACGAAAATCATTTATTCAGATAAAACGTGAGTATAATAATTACATACGTGCACTGTAAAGGCCGGCTTTAATTCCGTCGGTTCGTAAAACTAAAGATAGAAAGAGAAGTCCGAGTCCGCGTCAAGCGTGTGCAACATGGCGAGGAGGCGCGGGCAGCACGGCAAGGGGAAAGGGGACTCAGCGGGAACATGGCTTCCAAAATTATTACACAAACATTTATGCATGAAGGGATAACAAAATGTTACTGCTGTTACACCGTCCCGATTGAGGAACATTTATTCATAACGCGCTGTTATAGGGACGCGCTCGATTGGTAATTATAAATGTTCAAGTAATTGGGCTCGAGAATGGAGACCACATGCCAGTCCATGAGCGCGCGGTAGGCGGCGATAATAACTTTTTTATTTCGATGTGTGCGTGCGTCCAAGAAAACATGTGAGATAATAAAAAGTTATGTTTAAACGCCTGACTCGTAAAGTTTATTTGTATAATACATTCTTTAAACAAACGTATAATTACAAAGCGCTTAATAGACGGTTAAAAGATTTATCTCAAAGAATAAATTGCCATAATACATTTGTTTCAACAATTTACAATAAAAATATTTTATAAAGTCAGATTGTTATTGAAGGAAATATGTATTTAATGGTTTTAATAGATAACGACGTCACTTAACGTAAATTTAATTATCTGATTAATAGGAAAACAAATATAAATTATAACGAACACACAAAAACGGTGTGAATTAATCTGAATTAAGACTTATATTGTTAGTATCTGTTATATATTTGTTATATGGATACGTACCTATAATATGTATTGCAATTAATTAACATAACAATTAAATAAAAAATGAAACAAAATTTCTATGATTAACGAATTAATGCATATAATAAACCTTTAAAACAGCAATGCAATACAAATTCCATTAAATTGTATAGGTACCTAAAATGTTTAGAATATACACATTTACTCCCGCGTTTTACAAAACAATTTATTTTATACGCTAACCTATTTGCCATTCCTTTTGATAAAATACGAGATATTTTAACTACGTACTCAGATTTTTGTGAGAAGCAAAGAATATTTTTCCGATACATCCGTACTCGATCCGATTCGTATTGTAGGGGAGGTATTTCTTATATTCTTTTGTTGCGATGACTGCGGTCGGCTCTTTGTTATGAGATACGAAGAATCCGTATAAGAGAAACTAAAGCATTATCCGTGAAACGAAAGATAAAGAATCAGTGTAATTCAAGTGCGATGATATCATATATATCGTTGTATTTATCTAAACTTGAGTGAAATATCAACATTCAATTATTTACAATAAACGAAACATACAAAATTGAATATTCCTTCGTACCACGTCTGTATAAAATTTCAAAATAGAAATTTATAATAAAAAATTTCTGCAATAGCTGGTGTAAAGCAAGTTTCCAATGAAATTTATGTAAAGGACGTGTATCGTGTCGCAATTTTTGCAAGTTTTTCAATAAAATTGTAATAGGTAGGTAGTACCTACTACTAATTTATTTTCCTTATAAGTTATTATAAGTTACAATCTCTTTTTTAAATTACCGATTATTATTTGCCTTCATTTAACATTTCAACAACACTTTCTCGTGTATTCATATGTACCGTTTGCTATTGTATAACGGGTATAATAAAATAATGTTATTCACGCATTGTGTGCTGTGTTACGTCGCTCATTCACCGGATCGTGAGATAGTTCGTCGAATCAAACGATCGTGTTGAACGACTCGAACGTGTTTACTTTCATATGGCAACGTATCAATGACATTTGGCATTTTTAAATAGCAAGTGTTGCATAGTTAATCATTGGAGCGACAGCAATTTGTAGCCGATAACCACAACTGCAACGCGACACTTCACTCGATCGGCCCACTCACTCTAAAGTGATTGATGGTCTGGTGTCAATTTCGCGTTATCGCTGACACCCTGATCCCGAAGCTGCTCCGATGAGATTGTTGCATAAATTTACACGTTGTATAAGGTTACGGCTTTACTTTATGTTTACACTATGTACGTTTTTTGTCTCCACAACTCTTGTTAATGAAGAACTTGTTTTTGATTAATTATTTATGAGATTATAGACATAAGAAACATCACAATAAGATTAGATGCAGAGGATGTTTTTACAATTATAAGTATTCACAACATATTATGTAAATTATTTAAAAACGTAATACATACGATTAACATCTCATTAAAACCAATGAATATTGAACCAATTATAAGAATGATCAAACATAACAAAAAGTTCTACCGTTTACGGCTCAATTAAATATATCCGATGAAATTTAATTTCTTTCGCTACACGCTTACATTAAAACATTTCGTAATTGTAAAACGACTCTAAGAGTAACAGTTACGTCGAGTGAGGCGTGTGACGAATTACTAACGCCCCAAACGAATTCTACAATACAATGAACAGCTTTCTGCGACCCCTTGATCTCGCTTCACTCGGGCTGCTACACAGAACGTCGCCATTTGTTATTTGAAAAAGTTTTAAGCACCTCATAAAAATATTTTGTTACTGGTTAAATAAACGTATTTGCTGTCGCATTCACTCCGAATAACATTATATGATATAGTCGCCTAAAACGTTTTCTTGTCAAAATAAATAAAGTGTGTACAACAATGTAATGTTAAATCGTGTTATTTTGGCCGAGTTTATATTGAAGAAACATTTGAACGTCACGCGTTATTTCAACACAGACTTGGCAATGAGAACTTATGATTATTTTACTACATAGTAAATTATTATTATTCGTGAACATTGTTTTCTTATCTTTATTAACCACAGCTATTTCATTAATTTCACGATTATAAATTTACACACCGTTATGTCTGAACATGAATCGCTTACAAAGGAGCGAAAGTTAATAACAGTCCGTTGCTCAATTCATTTAAAAGGTTTTAAAACAACTGTCCGGAGTCGGGAGTAAAAAAATAATTACGTGTTATTATGAAGTGTCACCTGCTGTACGTTTATGCTACCCCATTCTCCCCTCGCTCGCAAGTTACGGTATTTTGCTGACGTTGAATACTGCTCATTCGAAACCACCACTCTATAAAACTGCTGTTTGCCGTGTAATTTCTACAAATAATTTTTAAGCTATTTTAAATTCTTAGCCTCTACCTTCTTAAAAAACAAATGAAGTTTTTCGATTATAATGTATTAAATGATTAGTAGGTACATATCTATAATATCTAAAATTGCCTAGGTAGGTTTATAAATATGCTTATTGCTGCTTCAAACTTTACAAAAAATACTAAATCTGTAAAAACACTTAGCCTAGCATTGACATTGAGAAATCAATATCGAAACCTTAAATCCCAAATCTGTATCAATAACCAATTTTTTACCCTTACTAAGTAAGGAAATAGTCAAAGACAAATAAAATACTATTAACAACAAAGAAATATAACAATTTTCTTTTAAACAGCTCAAGATTTTCCTCACAAACTTCGTTGCCACAGCACGATTTCCATTATGAAAAGCGTAATAGCCGAATTTCGTATTCATGTTACATTACGATATTTCCTGTCCCTATCACATCTAAGCATTTTGTAAACTCAGTAAAAAATTACAACCCTCCGTACCTTTCACTTTCTTATTTCAAAAACTTTTGATCTCTCTTTTGATATTAGGTATAGGTACGTTTATTTGATGCTATTGAATATCGAATCTAAATTGGAAAAAATACTAAGAAGTAAGTATTTGATATTTTTATAATAGATAAAGAAAAACACACAATACATTAAGATAGGTATTAACCACATTATTTGCAATGCGATTTACGTTCAAATAGAATTATCTCGAGTGTTGAGAAACGTCGTAAAACATTTTAAATGACTCATCTGATTCTTTAAAGTACTAATATTAGACTAATAAAAATGTTTGCATAAATTATGTAACTAAAATAAAAACTTGATAATGAAATAGGTAATCAGCACGTCTTAAGCCGATATCTTGAGAGGAATCTCACGTGATTACTTTTACAATAAACTAACCTTTCTTAATTCGGAATTATAACTTTTTAAGAATGACTATAAATAAACTACAGATAAAATCTAGCGATAACATTTCTCTTTAAGTAGTTTCTTTTATCTCGATATCTTTTGATAGACAAATAGAATTCCACTTACACTGCGTCAACAGTACTGTGAGAGCGGCTTCGCTTAGGTTTCCAATGCCTTGTATAAACAAAATATTGGTATATATTCTAAACACGTTAAGTAAGTAATCATGATGTCATTCACTGTATTAAATGTTTAGCATACGTAAAAACCTAAGCAAATGTTGTGATGAATTGTAATAAGATAAAAATAAAATGTTGTACACTACTAAATACTGTATATCACTCCGAAGATCGCTTTGATAAACTAGCTTAAATTAACATCGAGTGCACCCACGCGTTTCAAAACTCCGCTACCAACGACATCATTTAGCCAAATCTTTCTCTTTGTATTTATATTCGCCTGGTATCAAGCTAATAGATGCGATGGCGGCGCACAGATAAAATAACTGCCACATATAAAATATATTTTTTTATCTTTCCGAAGCGTAACATAAATAAATAAAAGCTCGAAGTCTTTTTAATGCATGAGCCTTGCCTCTTTACTATTTTCAAGAGATTAGATAGTCAACTGTACAAAGAGCTCGTGTTATTTTATCAGATATTCAGAAGCTCATGCCCGACGGGAGATTAATCATAAAACATTTGTGTGGGGGTTTCATCGTAAATTGCTTGTTTATTCAATTCTCGATTACATTCAATAGATTTATGTTGTATGTCAGCTTGATTGAAGTATTCTGTGGCTCAACTAACAACTTACATTATTGTTAATTATAATTTAGTTGGGTCTGTTAGTATATTTAAAAGTGTCACTGTTAAATATGAATCCATTCAGAAAGTCGATTGACGATGAATGGTGACTCAAAGAGGTAACTATTGTAAATCCATCATACGTCAACCGCAATAAGAAGGAAATAATTGCAGCAGGTTCTATCACAGCACGTTCGACATTCGAACAAAAGCAATTTGTGTCCGCACGAAGTGGCTTTGTACGTGCGTAGCTTCGTAGGTGTTTATTAGCGATAGTTGGATGTGTACGTACATATAGCGGCCCATGCCGGCATCTAACCGGGCCGTTTCGCCCCACGAGGCACGACCCTTTGAGGTCATTCAGTATCGCTTCGCTAATCTCAAATTCTCCGCAGTCGATGCACGTGTTCTTGCTGTATTAGAGATAGCTGGTAATGAATTAACAGATTTGGCACGTTTCACTTTAAAAATATATAAAAATAAGAAAAGCCTGTTTGAGTTAGATCGCAATTTGTTCTCAAGAAGTTGCAAACAAAGTAAAATTTGGCAAAAGTCCAACGTCACTATTTTAGTTGACAAAATTAAGTTTGTTAGAGATTTATAGTAAATTATCCATTAATTTAGTTATTATAGTACCTCCTTAGTCTATGAACACATAAAAATAAACGCGAAAGTCAATACAAATTGCCAAATATGTATCCATTCAAATCCTGCGAACCTCATAGTAGATTTGTCAGAACAACTCTAAGCAATTTTGGCATTCATCCAGAAATATGCTCATCGTAATCATGCAACATGCAAAGATCATTTGAGGACAAATATACCTAAGCCACGACATATCTATTACCCATAAACATCCAGCACATAATCGGGCAAGTTGAGATTCTAAAGCTCCGTTTCACGATGCGGAAATTATGGTAAGCATTCTTTATCACATACGCTTTTCGCGCATCGCTTATTTTTATTGACGTTTAGCAATCGTGGAGACATCACAAATAAAATGAGTCAACAAGGAGCTCCGGCAGTTTTGATAAATATCCGTTCGGCGCTTTTCCATTATTCGGAGGGAGACAAATGCCCCGTCGGTGGCTCGGCGGCATCACGGCATTTACTCATTAAAATGTCCCCGAGCGGCTGTCGTCCCCTCGCGAATGTTTCGATACGAATGATACGATAATCGATTTTATTGCCAATCGCTATAAAATAATCGACAACGGATAACTGAATACGTTGCATCTGTTTCGCTTATGTGGCACGTACGGCCGCACATACCTCGGGTATCAATAACAGTATTATTTTAATGTAATATAATACGCGAATGAATAATTAAATTCGTTTGCGACCTGAGCACAATAGCAATGAGGCCGGATTGAAGTTAACACATTATTTTTATTTATATAACATTATAATTTAAATGTTTTGACTGTAACAGCAATTTCCTAATTATTCATTGAGGATATATGATCCAATTTATGACCTTTATTCAAGTATAACAAAAGGTTGAACTTTTTGCTTCCTCAAATAGTTTATGAAACAAAGTTTTATGTTTGAAACTGCATAATCAAGCGGATAATAAGATAGGTGGGCATTGTTCGAGCGAGACATTATCTTCCTCAGTTTGAACGTTCCACTTTAATGTACTCGCATAATAATGCTGCAGTTGAAAGCCAACTGTGTTCCGAGCAAATTTGCTTTAAATCCGCCGCGTCCTCCCGTTTATGATAGAAATAAACCCTGTCAGTGGTAACTGGTAAGAGAAATTTATATTCGGCAAATTGATCTAAAGAATTAATATAGTTTTGTGTAAGATCAAAGTACTTTCTTTAATTTATAAAATTATAAAAGATATTTCCATATTGACATTTGAGAGTTGAGACTTGAGAGTAATGTAATTACTCAGCATTACAAGCAAATACAAACACTTGTAGGCACTCGAAAAGTTTAATGATTTTCTAATCATGTATAATACATCATGCGTAATTGAGCGAGTAGACTCATTTAATTTGAATCGAGGCCGTAATTAGCTCATCATACATTGGAGTCCGACGAGCGCGCAAACGTTGATTTCGAACGCTGCCAACGTTGTTACATGTAACTAATTTGCAAACAAGCTATTACGGGGCTGCAGTCAAAAGCGGCAATAGAATTAAAATACTATTACGCCAATACAAAGTTGATTGAGTCGGCGAGGGGTGCGCGGTTGGCGCGTAGTGTGCCGGCAGCCGCCAGCCGCTTGCTCCGCTCGTGTAATTTGATTTGGAGTGGCGCGCGGGGAGCGGGGCGCCGGATCGATAGCGCGCGGGGGGAGGGGGCACGCGGCTCCGGGGGCCCGAGGGGGGCGAGCGGGGGGGCGGGGGCCAACCACCATGCGCGTGTTGTTATGGAAACCGTAGCTACCCTCGCCTCCAGATTTTGTCCCAGTAAATTAAACAAAGGATATCGTTTCAGGTCCGACTTTGCGGTTCTCGTTCGGGTGACAATCGCTATCGGGGAAATCGGATAGAGCGATAGCAATAAGTTAAATAACGTCACACGAATCTTGATTAATCGAAGGAGCGCTTTGTCTCTCGTTTAATTTACTTAAGTGGTAATCGTTTAATCTTTTGTAGAGATTTCACCACGGTGTCGGTAAAGAAGGCCGGAACGTAATATTGTGGAATATGCCTGTGAAATTTCAGACACAAAGGCCTATGCGTTCCTTTGGCGATGTGGTTCAGTGAGCAGCTTTGCTCGTATTAAACCCATCTATTGTGTATAGATTGAATATTAAACAATTGATTAGATCCTGCGTTTATAGTTGCACAGATTAAGCAACATTATCAAGTCTGCATAGCTTGTACCGATATTAAATTACCATATATTAATTTTCCACATACACACGTTAACTTACACTTTATTAATTAAATTAAAGGTAAACGACATATTAAGTATTTATTTTCGGTGGTGTCAGCCTTTATTATAAACGTTCTAGGCCGTTATTTATGCCTAACTTAAGTACCTAACTATATTATACGTACATTTGTTTTTAATATGTAGACACAGATTTATGTTTTTCTAATTCTTGTAGATAAAATACACTGGTAGATAAAACACTAATAAATAGTAATAATTAATTAGATAAAATATTAATATCTGACCTTTCCGTTGATGTCGACGCAGTAATGAGATCTGACTAACACTTAGATACCTACCTTTTTGATATCTTGGACAATATTCTTATACTTTTGTACGTCAATTACGAATTCTAATTTATTAAAATAATGAATTTATTTGTCGCTTTCAACTATTACAATATATTAAAGGAAATACTCTCTTTGAATTGAATAAACCTTTTTCCGTTTAAAAATATATCGGATATAAAACTTTTAACGGTACAAGGTTTTTATAACGTTGTTTGGTTAAGCGAAGTCATCCAAGAGCCTTTAATAAATTGTTGGTTTCATTATAAAAGGGTATTTATCACATGTACGATAAAGTGCGTTTCACTTATTACTTAGATATCTATGAAGTATAAATGCAAAGTTGACGTGCTACTGTTCGAATATTTCCGGCTGATGACAAAATAATAGACGGGAACGTTTCCGATGCAATCCGTCGTCGGTGGCTTCAATCAATAAGAGTACCGATGTCTCGGAGAACCGTTATTATCTTGTTAACCGATACGTGAAGTGCCGTTTGTGTTGCGTCACTCGCGACTTGTCACGGCTGTCAAATGAATTTCGTATTTTAACTATCGACGGTAGCATGTATTGAATTTGTTGTTTATTTTTATTTAGGTGCTTTAACCAGTTTTTACGATTGTTTAAATAGTGACTTAACGTGTTTATCAATTATTTTAATGCGCATTCATATGCGCAATCTATAGGAGTTTCATATCCGCAAGATATAGGAGACAGCTTCGGAATATTTAATGATATAACATAAAGATGACAGTTTTGTTGATTTTGATGATATTTTGTGATGATAAAGTAATAGAAATTGACTGAAATCAAGATAAACGTAGAAATTAAAGATAAACTATTAATGATTTGTATGTGTACATAAATTACATTGTTCAGCATTACATGAATGTACTAATGAGTACGTGGCGTTCCAAGTCAACATGTACCGAACGCGCCCGAGGCACTCGTTGTACAATTGAATAGGCTCATTTAAATCGCCTAGACCAAAGATAAGCAGACATGAAAGGGCGGGCGATGATGCTAATACACTGAACTTAACCTGGCCGCCGGCACCTTGCGGCGTCCCGCCAAACTGGTTCTACCGACCTTCGCATCGTCTCACTCCTACGTACTCATGCCACCCTGGTCCCTCTGATCGAAACGTTCGATTGATTCCTCTCTACATGATCGAGGAATGCATATAATTATAATAAAAATATAAACTAGCTAGCCACTTCACTACATGAGAAATATCTTGTATACCTACCTAAGTGGTTTAATATTTTTTGCTTAGATCTTCCAATAGCGCTATGGTTTCACAATATGATGATATAAAGTGAAAAAAGCTAAGTAATCAAAATATACAATTGAGTAAGTACAGCGATATCAAAGTTTCAGCAACAACATGTTTAATGTTTAAACTACAATTCAATTTTTTTCTTATTTAAAGTAAACATTGTGAAAGTTTCAACGTACACGTAGTCTTTAAACGGAAAAAAGTGTTGACGAGTTCAAGTCACGACACAAAGCTCTAAAACGAATCACAAATTACAACACACGTTTGAAGTTAAAACTTTCTTTTAGAGCACGTTAGCGTCACTGTCGTTTGAACAATACTATATTTTCTATTTGTTTTTGAGAAGCAACGCGTTTATTTGTTCTATTATTCTTCACAAATGTTTTTAGTCTCTATATCGGTCTCAAATGATCGGATCGTAGTCGATTTATATCCGCATTGTATGCGATAAGTGGGCGTATTATCGGTCCGATCGAGCCCTAAGCCCTCGCCGCGCCGGTTTTCAAATGGACTCAGATAGACACTTACTACTTATATTACACGCGAAACATTTGTAGCTAAACATAAGCGCTTTTTACAAGAAAGCTTACTTGGCGTAACTAGCCCTGATGCGTCTAATTTTATCGTTATGAAATAGTAAAAGAAATTATGCGAGACACGTTTGACCCGTAGGTACTTGTTTATAACAATAATATAATCTAATTTATACATGTAATGATGTAATCTAAACAACCCGATCGTTAAAAGTAAATTATTAAATAATTTTACTCTGTAAACTATAAATTTTCATATTTCATTTTTTAAATGTCGTTTACGTTTCGTGAGAAGTTCTAGATGTCATTTATTTGACAAAGAGCAGAGCATTTAAATTAGGAAAAGACGCCGCAATTCGTATGTTAATGAAACAGGGCTTCGCTTTAAATGGAAGGGTTGTTCGAGAACGGCGACGGTAATCGCGTGAACGCCGTAATTGGCCTTAATCAAGCGAGATGGCGTGCGGCCTGGGGCTATGTCGCTTCTATTGAAACTATTAGTAATCTTTATTGCTTGAATAATTTCATTGTGAATCTGCGGGAATCTAAATTATCGTGATTAGATCGAGTTTAACTGTTGTCAACCTCACAAACAAGTTTACTTCTTGATTGATTGATTAATGATTAGCGTGTCAGAAAAACAGACGGTAACTCGCTAATACATTGGTTGCTAATCTTATTCGCAAATACGACAACTCAGCTCCGACGTTGAATAAATGATATATTTAAATGTCAAATCACGACAGTGGTTCATCAAGATAAATCTCATTTCGACACCAGTTATTGAGCGCGCTCCTAATAGCTTTATTCATGCAGAGATAATGATTGCCTTTTGTGTCGAGAACAAAGTGCCACTGCCGAAACTTATAAGATTCGAGGAGTCGCTCGAATGCGTTACGTCAGGGTCGTCGGGCCGCTAATGTGCCTGAGAAAGTTAGAGATAGGGAAACAAATGAGAGAGCTCTTATCTACGCATTACCGCGAACAGTGATTTACGAGACGACTACCTACTCCACACATGCTCGGCGGATACCGGTTCCGCAGCGAAAAGACAAACCTGCTCGTGAAACAGACGTGAATTGAGTGTTAAACATGCGAGTCGAGACATTGCATAAATGGTTCGACATAAACAAGATTCGACTGATGGATGTCAGGCGAAATGTACCGCACGCTCGCGATTGACCGACTCCAACGCTCAAACGATAAATTGCCTTTGACAAATAGCAGTCAGAAACATACAACTAAACGATTTGAATATTTGAAATCAAAATATCGCGTTTAGAAGGACAAAATGTTGACCGATTGACCACCTTTACCATAAAATGAGTAATCATTAGGAATTTAAAAACTTCTAAGAAAATTTATTGTTATTCAGCCAGGTAACATTTTTGAGGAAATAACAAATACTATAGGACATCTGACTCACAGATTTGACTAATAACATAAAGAATTTAAAAGTTCAAATTATTTTTTTGATCTAATGATATTGATTTACAAAATTTTAACAAATAAAGATCTTCCAAATAGGTATGTACTTCTATGTTTAATGGAAATGTTTTAAAAAGAATCTTTGCAAAGATTCTTTAAATAAAAAGCAATTTTAATTGCAATAATGTAGGTAGTGATTATACCTACATTGTAAACCTATTTATATTCCAAAGCAACGATGTTTTTATTGTTTTTCTTTTTTTGAAGCACCTTTTGGTTTATTTAGGTATAAGTATAGGTAAAAAAGTTGTTAGAAATAACATATTATAAGAAAATTTCTTTTAAACAAGATTATGGCTCAGTTTCTGTGTTCAAAACTGTTTTGAATTTGAATATTATACATAGAGACATTAAAACTAAAAGTATTGTTTGATTATACACTTTTATAATTTGTTATGCAATAATATCTAAGGTTTATAGGTAAGTAATAAAATTAACGATAGTATAATTATAGTCTTGGTTACGTGTAATCAAATAGTAAACAATTCTTACTGTTAGTAATAAATATATAGCATACACAAAGTTGACAGCATCCAATAAATAATAATAGGTACATCATTTAAAGTACTTGAATGTAAATTATAAATTAATCATCAATTTTCCTTGAAGATATTTGTAGAATTAAGTGTAGTAATAATGCTAGCACGAACGTCTCATTGAAAATTTGAAGTTACCCGTGGGCTGTGATTAAATGGAGCCCCATTACATTAGCATAGCGTTTAGTTGGAGAACACGTCTTGGAGTCGAGTATTCAATGCGGCGCGCCGCGGGCAGACGGCAAATTGCCAGTGGGCGGCGGCGTGATCCCGCGACCCCTCGGATAAATATTCCATCTATTGCGCTCGTATACCTCCCACCGACGGAACATTTCAATGTCGAGAAACTTAATAAACAACACAAAAGCTACACGAAATAAAAGACTGAAAAGTCTTTGAATCGAAATTAAAATTAATCCACCCGGAAAACAGAAGGATATGAAAAATCCAACAAAAGAGACAAAAGAAAGAATTCAAAAAGGAATCAGACGAGATGAAGGAGCAAAAAGAAAAACGTTTGTAGAGAGCAGAACGCCCTCGCTCGGCGGCTTGCGGGCCGAGCGAGAGTACCAGGCGCGCATACCGCGGGTGGAGTGTTCAATTAAACCGCGCCGAGATCTAATCAAGTGTGATTTTAATAGAGTGCTGCTGATCGAGCAGGCGGAGGCTCGAGCTCTGTCAGGCGAACAGATAACGGCGCAGTGCATGATATTAACATTTTTTTCAAATCTAGATAAGGTATGAACTACAAATAGGTACTAAATACAAATGAAGTCTGATACAGGATTAATATAGAAACAAGATAGAAACGAGTGAAAATTATTATAGAAAATCATTAATATTACATTGGAAACATTGCATAATAAACCCCCGATACAGTAATATATTAAAACAGACTACAAGTATGGTAAAGTATGGTAATGGTACTCAGTCACATTACGCGGATGACAAAAAAGCTACCCACTTGTTCTTACCTAGTTTTTTTTTTTAATTTACCAGCATTAATTCAACCACATAGGTTACCTACCTAATCATTATTATTTAATTGTTACACCAATTATTGCATCATCGATTTAAATAAGCGAAAATCATCATGCAATAAACACTTCAATAAACATTCGAAACTATCGATTCATATAAAGACATGACAAGGCGTTGTATCGATAAGATGGCCGGCAATAAGTGCGCCGCAACGTCAATAACCCATTCCATGCAGGGAATAGCAATCGTTTGTGCACAAAGCCAGCGTATCGGTTCCGAGCCCGCCCGCGGCGCCCCCCGCGGCGGCGACCGAAAAAACTTTAACAAATGCGAAGGGATTGAAGCCGTGTCGTCACTGCACTGACACGATCCAAATGGTACTCAGTTTCTCTTGTCTAGCTGTTACGACTGTTAGTCTGCTAATTGAGTTATTCTAAGAATTAAGCTGACTAGTTTATTGTTTTGAATCGACAAGACACTGAACGTTCGATTCTTTTAGCAGACAAATATTATCTTTCGCAATTTTCGAGTTCTTATTTATTACCGAGAACAATAAGGTATCTAATGAAAAAGTTATAACAAGAAGCACGATTTACGAGTATCTCAAATAACCAGTGAAAAGTAATACTCTTCTCAGACGATGAAACAAAGAATATAAGATCGAATATAAATATGAACAGAACATGTTTATAAAAATATGGCTTAATATAGTTTTATCTAATACATTATTTTCTTCAAGTTTTTCAATACAATGAACAATCACTTAATTACATTATCATCTACGCTTTATTTGTAATTCAACGTATCATAAAACAAGAATAGACGTGTAGAAAGTTCAAGTGACGCCCGGGGCGCGCTCTAGTCATACTGTAGCAATACTTAATCAATTTCATAGTGTAAACGCAGGCCAACGCCTCGAGTGATTGCTATCATAATCAGGCATTAGGCACGGCTAAGGCTCCATGTCCAGCACATACACTTTTGTTATTCATTGTGATGATAATAGATGTAATTTGTTGAAGCCGTTGACGGTATAAATCTTATTTATTGCATAAATACTCGTTAAAGGAAGTATTCTTGATGATAAGATAGATTTATGCGATTTGTAAGTAGACTATTGAGATTAAGTTTGGTTTTAGTTTTTACGTAATGTTGTATGTTATGGTGTCATCAATACAAAGAGACGAAATGAAACTAAAGAACAGTTTTTATTGAACAACTAAAACAGCTCAGCAGACTAAGCTAAGGGGATTGCTTTAATTTTCTGTACATATTATTTGGGACCAATTCAATCAATGGTTACCTACACGAGAAAATATACCTAATGCCTCGTTTTCTTGGTTCTATTGCATTTAATATTAGTCGGTGGACGGCCAGCTCCGCCGCCAGTCTGTTAAATATGGCTGTGAACAGAATCCGGTTCCCCGACTTGTCTTGCCATTACATTTGCGAAAATAATATAAACGATTTGTCAAATTAACATTATCCTATATTAAGATAATTTTTTACATACATTATGCAAGCAATATGGTCGCTGGCGAGTAGTTGGGAAGCTAATAAATTATGAATTTTTATAGTCAAAGAATTTGTGTCGATGTTAAAACAAGTTGACATGGACACAGTATTTATTGAGTAATAATAATGTTTATATAAATATTTTAATGAGACGTATAGGAATTTGCATGTATAATTAACTAATCATATAGACAAATAGCTCTAATAACTTTAGTATTAATTTATGCATATTATTTTGCAATAAAATATAATACATAAAATATTATATATTATTATAAAATAAAATTTAAAACGATGTTAAATCAAAGTCATAATTTATGGCTGCGTGGACGGAGGGTATAAAGGTAATTGTAGCCTTTTGACTGTCCTCTGAAAACCCTTTTATTTTTCGGGTTATGGAGTATCCAATACATTAACCCTCGACATTCAAAGCTGTCGTTATGACAGTTTCACTGAAACTTGAAACACATGCAGCGATTGACGATTAAACGTGGAAAAAGATGAAAAAAAAAGCGTAAGTGGCCCGCTATGTATAATAACACATGTTACATATTAAATAATATTTATGAGTTGCAATGATCGAAAAAATAAAACATAATTATTTTGTATTGATTATTTTATTTTTATTTAATGCCTATATCTGCAATGAAATGACAATAGATTTTTTATCTTAAAAGCAATAAGTACATAAAGTGGACTTTGATTTAAACAGTTTTATATTCTTTTCTTTTAATTTATCATGATTTAAGGGGTCAAATGCGAGTTTAAAATAATATTGATAGCGATATTTTTGTATAAAATATAATGTTGCTTTTGTGTGATAAAAATTCTTAAGTGATTAAAAAATTTGGGAACTTATAATTACATATTTTGGCTCATATGATGATATATAGAATTATAAATATAATTTATTGAAGTCGGGTTTAGTAAAATATTAATAGAATGTAGGCTAAAGTACTAAATTAATAATTTTAAACAAAAAATAAATAATATTCGAATAACCCTTAAAATAATTGCGAAGCAATAACGATTTGTTTAAACCTTAGCTGTAAAATATTAACATTTTACATTACAAACACAATAAGCCCGTTATAAAAATTTATTTAGACTTTAGAACTGTTGTTTAAGTTTGTTTTTGTTTTGTATTATCTATGAATATCGTTTTTATATACGTATATACATAAATATGCATTATGCATGTAAATCGTAAAGTGCCATTATCATCAGACCACATTAAATCATCGGATTTCAGAATGTATCGTTTATTCGAAACAGCTGAGTTATTTGTTAAATTATTGTATTTTAATAGCTTGTTTTGCAATGCTTTTTTATTTTTGGGATAAAATATAATTACTATCGAAAAAAATAACTATATATTTCCTTTGTTATTACTTGTTTAGTTCGTATCTACTTTTTCTGCTAATCCGGTTAAAGTATTAAACTATCAAAATAAATTCTTCATAAGACATCAATCACTAAGACATTTACCCAGAATAATTCCTTTCCTCAATAGATGTTTGTTGTAAAGCAAAGAAACCAATAGGATATGCTAATCCACGTTGAACAAGTCCCTCGCTAGCCCTCCTTATTGCTAGTCATAAAATAAATTCAAGCACTAATAAATCGTAGCTGTATTGTACTTCCAAGGCAATATAAATGTAACGAGAGTAACATCTTGTTATGACTCCATCCGTTTGAGTATTATGTATATTTTTTATTTCTCTTTTATCTTACGCAATGTACTTCAGTTTCGTAGAAACGACTCGAGTGTTTATCGTACATTTTTGTCGTGATACTTGTGTGTGTTTCAACGAGCGTAGGTAATCTTCTTATCAATTACAAGAGCCATTGAATTCGACAGCCATGTTTAAGATCCTCGACGCCCTCGACGAATAAATCTTTTTTGAAACGACGCTTTAATGTTTGAATGTGAAGATTCGGTGCGGCGTTGAGGGTTATCTTTTAATATTCTCAAGCTTCTTTTACTCACCGATCCTTTTTACTACATAAGGTGATTGATGAATTATATATGTTCTCCTTTACATAAGTTATTTTTAAATAGAAATAACATATTTTTGTAAGTATCAAAGATGGTAATGGTTGGTAATGGTAAATGGTCATAAGATATAATTTTAAAGCTTATTGTATTAGACATTTCAAATTTGAATAGATAAGTCATTTTGTTTTTATCTTACAATGAACATGAATAAAAAATATAAGTTAGGTGCGAACATTATGATTTAAGTAATTACGTCTAAATTCCTATAAACTAATAAATACACGCCAATCAATCAAACGTTAACTAACTGATACGGAAATGTATTATTAATAAATTTTGTAATTAAATACGAATACATTTAATGTATCTATAATGAGGCCTTGTCTGCACGTGAAATACGTTTTAAAAGATTAATTGATTATTCTGAACATAATTGTGTATAATTTAGGCCATGAATAAGTTTAAATAATATTATTCCTATTGTCTATCAGTCTATTTGTGCACGCATCACGACTTTACAAGATAATTATTTGTAGGTTTAAAAGTCAATGTTGTTGGTAAGTAGGTAGATTAGAACCGATACCATACTGTAACTAAACTATACTGAAAGTTTCAATATGTAATTTATAAGCCTATATACCTACAAACTCACAGATTACCTTCATACATATATCATTTACAAATAGATATTTTGTTATTTGTCGTTTGGTGATACTAAGGTGTTTTAATATAATAAAAATATCATGTCATTACACTAATGCGAAACGGACGTGGTGCTCTATTTTATCGGTAAATCCAAAACACGCGTTGCACGTAGCTTTCAAGTATCAATTTTATCTTTTCATGTTCAAATAAAAGTAAAAGGTGTTTAAATTGACACATTATGAAAACCTAAGGATTTTTCCCAAACGATACTTCGAAATAAAACTCGCTATACATCCCTGCTTTTTCTATAGCGGTACTAAATGTTCAGATGTGACTAAAATAACCTGAAAGTTGCAAACTTTTATTGTATTATTATGTTACACGATTCGCGTAGAACCAGCTATTCGTAATTACATTGGTCAATTAAATAAAACAATTTTTAACAGCAACTATTGAAAAATTTATTAACTTACATAATTATTTAATCCTATAAGTGGGTATTAACCTACTTATAAAAATTCGTTGGTAAAAACATCTTTTTAATTTAATACTTAATTCTTAACACGGATTCTTTTATTGAAATAATCCGGTAAAGCATGTTTGGAAATAAACTGCCAACAATCCATATTACCAACAATCATACGAAAGATACTTGTGAATACTAGGTAGGTACCTATATTTTTACGTACTTTTCCGGTGGGCTAAGGAGCTAGCATTATTTCAACGTAATTTTAGATAGGTACCTACAGTATTATATTTTTATAAAAAAATCGGCATCTATAATGATTGAATAAAAGTAATATTATTTTGAAACTAGTTATGACGTTACCAACAATAGATAATAGGTAGTCAAGACAGAATATTATTAATTTATTTTGGGTACTTTTTACATAAATGTCACAATAGTTTCGAGGAGTATTTTGAATAATGAAGCTATAAAATTCTCATACTATACTTAATTTCAAGACAATATGCCCATTCATTCCTCGCAAGAGTCGTAAATGTTATCTGGAAGGTTTCTATTAGATAGCCTATCTCCAGGCTTACATTTAAACCGCCCGATCGCATTATAGAATTTTTCTCTTTATCACCCTCTAAGCTTCTTAAGCTATTGAGGTGAAAACAGGTAACGAACCAGAAAAGAAATTCTTAATGAAGAAATTAACCCTAATTAACAGCTGCGTAGTGAAATATTTCTGAAAAAAAAATCTTACATTTAATTAATTACTGTTAAAACTTATGTAAGGTTTCTGAACAGAAAAAAGATCCGATACAGATAATAATATATTAATTATTAAATGAAACCGAATGGTTTTATATTTAATCGGTTTATTGTTCAACATAAAAGAAAAAAGAGTACATAGAGGAAGTAAGTGCCAAACCGAAGTCGTTTCTGTTTCTTTTGTTCATTTATGTAATAAGCTTTTCCGTTTTCCTTTGAATAAAACCTACGGTCGCTCGGCGCGGTCGGCTAGCGTTCTTGCGATGGAGCGGCGGCGAAGATATCCATTATGAAGTTAATGATTATTCAAATAAGATCGTAAAATTAATAAGGTATCTATTACGACGCGGCATAAAGCGTAATAAGTGTCGTATTACGTAGACAGTAGAGAAATTAGTACCGGGGACTTCTTTGGAATAATATTTAATTGTATTATTAATGTATTCTTGGCTCTTCCTGCTATAAATGGAACGAAAGACCCAAATCATTTTCATAATGAGGACTTAAACTAAAATATTATCACAAATTTACATATCGCTTAATTTTTTATTGAGTAAAGATTAGCATTTTATTGAGTAGAGAGGTAGGCAGTTGTAATTGATGAATTTATATTTATTAAATGTCTATCAAGATTATAAACTTATGTTCCTGTGTGTACAATTTAAATAAATTATCTGATAATAGAAAATATTAGTTCTTCGATTGTGTATATGTAATATAGCTGTCAACACGAGGTAAGAGTATCAAAATTAAATGTATGAGCCATTTGTATGCCGGCTATCGAACTTCGCCTTATCGGCTCCCTTGTCGTCTAAATGGGAAGGCAAACAGCCCACTGCTTGTTGACACGGTGCGATTCGACCGCTTTATAAATATTTCGAGCGCGGCGGCCACCAGAGCCATTATCCCATTAGGGAAGGCATTACTCACTTTCAATGCGGTGCTATTAGACGAAGCCGATGCTCGCAGCACGCCGCTTTATACTAATATCAACTCGCATAACGAGGACGAGATAAAACACAACATTAAAGGTATAACTGAACTGAAATCCATAAAAGCTTTTGAAGTGCGGAGCGATGCCTCCCCGCCCTCCCCTAATCCCCACATGCACCGGTTGCGTGCGACGTTAACATGATTCCTCGGAGTCGGATCCATTTACTACACACCATTATACAAAGAGCGCTCACCTCAAGCTGCACCGGTCTCCTCCACAGCGCCAAAACAATCCTCGGCTTTGTTTCGATTTGCGATCGATACGCACCCACCGACCCTCTACACCGTAAAAGCGAAGTAATTTACTTTTAATCACCATTCAACACATAAATGAACACGGCCGACCCGTTTCACTATATTAGTCGCTTCAAACTTCACATAAACACGTACAGTACACCTCACTATCGACAGTCAATCCTTGGGGCCATGTAATCAAATCCATAGTAGGTATAAACAAATAACACTGGTGATTTCACGGTGGAAACACTAGTTTAGCGTATCGCACGTCAGCGCCGCATCGAGTCGGCGGACGACCGCGGAACTCGCTCCACGCGAGGAACGCTACGTGTCCCCCGGCCGCGAGGCCCTGTTCGACACGAGAGCGAACGAGATACCCTATACATTGGGCAAGTCGTTAAAGAAGGATGAAAGATCCTTTGGCTCAGCACAAAAATGTGAGAAGGGCGCATACTGATTACGACCGGTGGCGTCGTCTGTCGACACCACGTAATGCTATCGCAGATTTATCCATGGACTTGTGATAATGATAGTGTAGTATTAGGCCACGCGAAGCAGTCCATTAACTATAACAAATTATCCGATTATTACGTGCACAATTAAGGTCATTGACCTAACCGCCATCGCAAGCTATGTTAACTCTTGCTGTAATTGAGTCATTAGTATAATTAAGTTTTAGAATTACTTTTTATTATATTTATATTCATAAGTAAACTATAATCTAAACTACATTACTTCATAGATAATTATTTAAATTAATTACCGATTTGTGAAATTATAGATGCAAAAAAAATGTAGCGATGTAGATACCTACCTACTAATATTAAAAAAGAAATACCATTATGTATTTAACATACGTATTTACATAACCAGTTGATTATGTAAATACAAAATATAGTAAATTCAAATAAAGCTAATAATAATAATTAGGTCCCTACATGGGCTCGATGAAATTTGTCTATTGTTTCTTAACGAGATAGGTACCTAGTAAAAGAAGAACAAGAATATAATAAACTAAATAAATAATAATAAACTTTACCTGTTTGATGAAATACCTTTATATATTGCCTGGCGATATCTCTAAAACTCTAAAAGGTACTTGAAGACATAAAATTGCACTATTTCTTCAATTGTAACTTCAGAAAATATTAATTTACGAGTTAATTATATGAAACTCCACCCCTGTTAGTACATATTATATAGTTTTATCAATAAACTATATTCTTACATAGGTATCCAATAATTTAAATAAATATTTTTCATATAAAATTGATAGACTGGAGATATGTCGTCAAAGATTTGTTTATTATTGATGGTATTAAATTATGTACTATATTGATGTATGTTTTATGTATGTATATCATATTAATTTGTAGGAAAGGATTACAGATCGAAAGGAAGAAAAAAAAACCACTCTCGATATTTACATTTATTGTTATTCTACATTATCTTATGCTTTAGCGTTTATATTTTGGAAATGTGATCGCTAGAAGTGAAGTTACCTCACAGACGTTTCATTATAATACAATTATAAAAATTATCCTATATCTTATAATAAATAAATTAGAACAACTATTTTTATTGGATGATTTATTAAAGCTAAGAAACTGCTTCTCTGAGGATCTTGACACTTAGTAGAAAAAGACATGAGTAGATTTTGTTTATTCTACACATTTAATACCAAAATGCTATAAAACACATAATAATTTAGATTATTTTTTAATTTTCGTATAAAAAAAAAGAAAATATAGATTTTATGAAAAATTAGAATTTTCACGTTTTCCAGATTTAAATACAAATAAAATTGGTTCTGGGCAAAATTTTAAATGAAATGTCGAATACTTTACAACTCTGAAATTAAATGCATAATAGATCTTTGTACATTACATAAGGAGAAAAACAGAAAAAACACACAATCTTCACATAACATATCGCTGCTGAATTTTTTACACAACAATAATATCATATGACACTTAAAATTTACTACTACGATAGAACACAGATATTACTCGTAACAATCAAATACATATAGTAGTAGTAATTTTTCGAAAACACAAAAAAAATTAACGCTACAACACAATCATTTGTTTCGAGTTGTTATTCGATACAACTGCTTTCCTTGACATTTACAATGCACCTTTTAATAGGAATGTGCAATGTTCCGAGAAGTTTCTATTTAGATGTTGTCAAATGTCCATGTTAATTTCTCCACGCACTATACATCACTTCGACACTGCAGCCTCGCTGGGCAAGAGGCTGTTTAAGGCGGCAGAAGTGGAACTTCAGGGTAGGAAGGCTCCTGATCTTCTTCAGAAGAATGGCCGCTGGCGTAGGATGGGCGGCCACTCTTCTCCCTCAGTCAGTATCTGATAAAATAAAAATATTATGTTAACTATAATAATACGATAAAAAACAACAATTAATTGCATGGTTGGTATAATGAAACAATCTCTCATAACCCGACATCCCCCCTGTAGTTAGGTATCTAGGAGGTTTCAACAGAGTAAAGTGAGTGAAAACCGGCGTAAAATGACGCTAGTGTCGTGTTTCGTCGCATGAGTGAGGGTACCCAATTCCCCACCCCTTCCCCATTAATTCCCCATCCATTTCCCCTCCATACCCCCTAAAAGGCTGGCAACGCATTTTGTAGCTCCTTTGGTGTTGCAAGTGTCCATGGGCGACAGCATTCACTTACCATCGGGTGATTTGTCAGCTCGTTTGCCACCCTATACCATAAAAAAAAGAGTAAATCTACATAGAGACAAAAAGGTAAGTTGATGTGAGGGGTAAAAGAGGTGACGCTTTACGTGAGAGGTCAGGCTATTTTTCTTGTCTAGCGCACATTAGATACGTAAATTTTTATGCGTACCTCAGTTTAAGAAACCCTGATCTATGCAATCATAAACACGACTAATATGTCATTTTATTATTATTGACAGAGAGGTCAGTCGTAATAACCAACAGGTTTTCCTGTGTCGCAGTTTTTGTATCACTGAAAAATCAGCTTTTGTGTAGTTTTGCTCACGGTAATATAGACTTTGGGGACTAATTTGAGTTGGCAGTGAATATAAAGAGTACTAAAGTTAGAATATTTTATTATTATATATATTGCAATTGTCACAGGCGTGGTCCGAAGCGGAGGGGGGGGGGAGATCACAAGGTACATGACCTCCCTAAAATCATATAAGTCAAATGAAAAATCTTGGTGACAAAGTAAAAACAGGATAGAACATGTCAAAATCTCTAATTTTCAGGAGTCAGGGAAACATTCTAAGAAAAAGCTCCTTATAAGAAATAGCACCCAATAACTGTACCATAAAATCTAGTATTTTTTCTGTGACACCATCCCCCTCAAAAAAAAAAACATGTGACTCTCCCCAAAATTTTAAGCGGACTCGGAGGCCAAAATAGGTTTGATGTAACAACTTAAAATTGAATCGGTCACTTAATAAGCTTAAAAACTAAAGAGTTTGAATTAACCAAAAATACGCCCCATGTATCTTTAAATACTCATAACTTTTTAAGTTAATGATGATAACTCAATAATACCTCTCAAGATTCTGTATTAAATAGGTACGTTTTTGTGATACATGATCACTTTTTTTTTGGTATGATTATTTTTCGTAACACTCCTCTGAAAATTTACAACTTTTCATATAAAACAGAAAACTCGGTCTATTTCTTATTTTATTTACTGATATATGTTTGCTAGTTAAAAAATAGCAGTAATCACGGACAGACAAGCTATTTGCCGAGGTTTCTAAAAAAGATATTGTGTATAACCTTCCCAATTTTTTTTAAATTAACACTTTTGTGGAACTCTAAGCAAACTACTAAAATATATATAACTTTTTAAGTATAAAAAATCAGATTAGTACTTTTGGGGTAAGAAGATGGCAAATGACCTTTACTTTACCTGACCCTGTTTGATTTGATCCTTACTTCCTGTATATAATTCGATCATTAAAATTATTTTTATTTATTTATTTATTTCACTTTGTTTTTAGTATTCTTTTTGTTGCGTCATCAGTATCACATAATCTGTAAAAATTTTAACTGTCAAGCTATCAGTTCTTGAGATTCAACCTGGTGATAGCCTGACGGATGGATAGGAAGTCTTTCGGGGCGGCGACCCTTTTGGCATAATTTCTATCTTTAGACATCCTGGCGAAGAAGAACACAATGGTCTACGACGGGACTCGCGCCCTTTGTCAAAGTGGCGGAATGCGTTCTGCCCTGCCAGTGCTTTCGGAGCGCTCAGGCGGCAGGAGCAGCGAAGGGCTTTTACGACATAGTGCGTCAGCCTCCGTGGAGAACGGTATATGCATAAAGGCTTCCTGAGAACGATCCTGTTAGTCTTCCAGGCCTGGATAAAAAGGAAGCGACGAGTCATCTTCCGACATACACAGATGCTTACCGGTCAAGGTTGCTTTAGAACCTGCGTAAGATCGGATGCGAGGAGAGGGCGGTTTGCCACTAATGCGGGGCGGATCAAGACACTGTCCAACAGTCACTGGAGGCTTCTTGCGTGGATCGCGGATAGGCAGGTCTTGGTCCCGGAAATCGGGCGAAATTTAGTCTCCTGTGACCATAGTTCAAAAAGAGACTGCGGTGCGGACTCGGGAGAGGACTGATCCCGCACGGCGGAGACGACCCACAGGTGGTTTAGTCGTAATATGTCTTATTCGCAAAATGGCTTACTTCTAAAAAAGTGTGTGTGTGTGTGTGTGTGTGTGTGTGTGTGTGTGTGTGTGTGTGTGTGTGTGTGTGTGTGTGTGTGTGTGTGTGTCTGTGTCTGTGTGTGTATTATTAGATATAATTTATTAAAAAATATCTCCCAAGAATTTAAGGTCCTCATGTCGTATTGAATTTCGTATTGAATGTCGAATAATATTTACGTAAAAAATTCTCTATATCCTGAATTACTTTCTACTATTCAGCAAAAAACATATTTTTTAACTTGTCAATATAAAAACTGCAATTAATCAACTGCCAGTAAATTGATAAAAATATACCGTAAACTGAGTACCTTGCGCTATGTCTAAATCAGCTTAAATACCTTCTTTTTCTATAAAAAAAGCTAAATATAGAAATCACGCCGCGGACAGATCATCCGTATTGGGGCCAAATTAACTACGGAACACTAAAAATGAAAAAAGTCCATTATTCCATTAATTCCATTTGTATGATGTTTTATTCCACGAATAACGTTAAAGCTCTTATACAAAGGAAAAGAGCCCTCAAAAATGTTGAAAGTACCTACGTAAATGTTTAATTTAGGAGTTTTCGTTCTAACTTTTTGTTTTTCTTTTACATGAAAAATAACGCAAAAGTACCTGTGCTTAAAAGGGCAAGGCGCTGTTTCGTTAACCTTTTATTATTGCTCGCAATTTTGATAACTCGAAAGTAGAATTAGAGGAATTTACTAACCAGTTTCAAACAAAGCAAAATTTGAAAAGCAAAGTTACCTGTCTAAGTGGAAAATTCTATGACAATTAAATGAAACCTGTGAAAATGTGTTGAGACGGAATGTTCCGATAATAATAATAATGGGTAAATATTTCGTTAAAGTATCGAATCTTTTATATAAGCCTTTGTAAACTTTAAATAAAAATGAACTAATATTGTTACAAGAGAAATTTTCGACATAATAAAATTGAATTTTTAATGAAACTTAAACACTGTAGTTGATCATTTTATTGAGTACTAGCTGATCCGGCAGACTTTGTTCTGCTTGTTCTTGTTCTGCCTTTGGGACATGGTTTGTATGGGAGATAAAACGGATGTTTTAGGGTGTTCCCGGCAATTATTCGTATTTTCTCATCTTTTAAACCTTCTCTAGACCTCCACAAACATTTCAAGACCTAGATGAGATAAATCCGTTTAGCCGTTTTCGAGTTTTAGCGAGACTAACGAACAGCAATTCATTTATATATATATATAAATGAATTGCTTTTACAGGTACTTTAGACAGGTAACTTTGCTTTATATATAGAGATAATTACTATCTTAGTAGTGGTCGAACTGCTTTTTTATGATCTTAACTAACAGACACTATTGTGACAAAAAATATATGTGTGAGTAGTATATATATATTCTTTATTGCACTAGAAAAGACATTACAGAAAATAACAAAATAGAAAAAAACATAAGCAAAGGCG
>DVXP01000089.1:0-29643 GCA_018235645.1 Junonia grisea | reverse complement strand
CGCAAGGCTTCGGACAAGGATTTATACACTTGTTGTTAACACAAGCCTTATCATGAGGACATTCGGAGCTAACTACACATTCTGGTCGGCAATTGGGCGGATAGCCCACGTATCCCACTAAGCAGGAGCAAACCGCTTGGCCATTAGTATCTTTACATTGGCTATTAGGACCGCATGGTGAAGGATAGCAAATGTCGACTGGGGTGGCAACAGGGACTGGCTCTGAAATAAAATTTATAAAAATATATTTTAAATCAACGAAACAGCTTATGAAAAATGTTTTAATTTCTATAATTACTATTATTCTTAAAATTTACAACTTCTTTTGATGAGACATGAGATGAAACTTATGAGTTTTGTTTCGTTACGTACATTGCAGTGAGGGGTGAGGAACCCATTATTTAAAAATTATAAAGAACATTGATTTTTTTATATTTGGGCTAAAATTATAATAAAAAGAGAAAAAGACAAACCTTGATAAACGCAGTATTTAAATGGATCTCCTGTATAGCCACTTATACATGTACACATAGGTGAGTGGTTTACTACTTGGCATACCGCATTTGTGCTACAACTTCCAGGGCATGGATCGGCACATTTATTATTAATGCAAGCTCTGTTGGAGGGACAGTCAGTGTTAATAACACATTCTGGTCGACAACCCTCATATGGATTCCCGACATAGCCTTCCATACAGCTGCACGAACCGGCATTTCCTTTCTCTTTACACAAAGCATTGGCTCCACATGGTGAAGGTGAGCATGGATTTGTTATAGCTTCGATTTGTAAAATTTCTCGCTTGCAACCAAAGAACGGATCGCCGGTATAACCAATGGCGCATAGGCATATAGGCGAATGGCTCACAACTTTACATTCAGCATTCGAGCCGCATACACCTTCGCACGGGTCAATGCATTTCATTCGGACGCATGACAAATGAGCTGGGCATTCCTCGTTGCTCGAACACTCCGGTTTGCAGTAAGGAGGTTGACCATGATAGCCCTCTTGACAAGTACACGACGGCACTTCATTAATTTCCTTACAAATCGAATTTGGACCGCATGGTGAAGGCGTGCATACGTTTATTTGTTTCGGTGGTTGTTCAGCTGTTAAAAAATAATAAGTTATTAGATCACATTCATTTTATGATAACGAGTACAGATTCATATATTTCTATATACATACGTAAATTGAAGCATCGCGAGAATGGATCACCAGTGAAGCGGGTCGGGCATGTACAAATTGGGTTATGATTGACGACTTTGCACTCGGCATTGACGCCGCAAGCGCCGACGCAGGGGTCGACGCAGCGCTGGTTGGAGCAGGCCTGGTCGAGGCGGCACTCGGCGCTGATGGAGCACTCGGGGCGGCAGGCGGGCGGCGAACCCACCATGCCCGGCGCGCACGAGCACGCCGCCTGGCCGCTCACCGCTCGGCACTGACTGTTCGGACCGCACGGGCTCGGGTTGCATGGATTTATGTTGACGTATTCTGGAACAGATTCGAATATTAGTGTATATTGTCTTACCGTTGCCTCATTGTTTTATATTTAATTCCTACCGTAACTTACCAGTCAATGGTCGACACTCTAAGAAAGCGTTGCCAGTAGTTCGTTCCGGACAGCTACACATCGGTATGTGATTAACCACGTTACATAGTGCGTTGGGTGCACATGTTCCCGGGCAAGGATCGGCACATTTATTGTTAATACACGCTTTACTGCGATCGCAATCCGAGCTTTGTACGCATTCAGGGCGACAACTATCATAAGGATCTCCATGAAATTCTGGAATGCAACTACATTTGCCATTGTCACATTCCGCATTAGCACCGCATGGCGATGGATTGCACAAATCGTCTTCAACTAGAACAAAAGACTTGTGTGAATAGCGAATGGGATATACAACGCAGTTATTTATATAAAAACTTTAAAGAGTTAGGTGTTACCTTTTATCGGTATAGGATTACATTGAGTGAATGCATTTCCTGTATAGCCTTCATTGCAGGTGCATATTGCGATATGATTCATAATGTGACAGTTAGCGTTGAGGCCACAAGAGCCTGGACAAGGATCCCTACATTTTTGGTTAATGCAAGCAAGGTCGCTAGCACAATCTTCGTTAATCGTACATTCTGGTCGGCAGTTCGGTGGACTTCCTTCGAAATTAGGTTCACAAGAACATGACGGAATACCATTTCGATTTTGACATATAGAGTTAGGTCCACAAGGCGACGGCAGACACGGGTCTCTTTCAATTGGAACATGTATTGGAGCTGAAAATTAAATAAAAAATTGTCGTAAACTTTAAAATAAAAATTTGATTAGTGTTACTAAATTTTAAAGTTTTGCAACTCAATTTGAACGAAAATTCACTTAATATATAAACTATCTTAGTCATACTATTTATATAGTTCTGAAATAAAAAAATTAGCAACATATAAAAAGAGTCAAAGACGTGTTATATTAAATCAAACAAATACTATAACAATTATTAAAAATAAATAAACTAACCTGAAACTTTGTAGCAATTTGAGAAAGGATCTCCAGTGTATCTATTTTGACACGTACAAATCGGACTATGGTTAATTACTCGACAATCTGTATTCTGACCGCATGGTCCAGGGCAAGGTGAAACACACTTATTGTTTTTACAAGTCTTATCTGGCGAGCATTCTGTGCTAATAACACATTCTGGCCTACAATTTGGCGGTGATCCCCTATATTCCGGTAAACAAGAACAAATGCTAAGGCTGTTTGAAATTCGACACTGACTATTAGGTCCACATGGGGATGGAAGGCAAGGATTTGTAGGTTCTTCATCGCGTTCTAAAACAATAGCATTAAGACATCTTTTAATATATTAACAGTTCACAGTTAACCTAATTTTAAACTAATTTTAAAACGAAATATATATAAAATATATTCTGTATTGGATTGTAGAGATTAAATGAAATTATCATACCTTGCAAGACACAATGCCTAAATGGATCTCCAGTGTATGAAGCGCGGCAAGTGCATAGAGGTGAGTGGTTCACAACTTGGCAGTCAGCATTAATGGCACACGTGCCGGGGCACGGGTCAATACATTTATTTCTTGTACAAGCTTTATTGCTAGGACAATCCGTGTTAACGACACATTCTGGATGGCAACCCTCGTAGGGGTTACCGAAGTAGCCTGTCAAGCACACGCATGCTCCGGCACCTGACCGCTCTCTACATTCTGCATTGGGGCCACACGGAGAAGGCGTACAGGGTGACAGAGGTTCGCTAGGCACCTGAGATATTGGTGTGCATTGTATCGCAGCGTCACCGCTAAATCCATCGGGACAAACACACGCCGCAGTGTGACTGATTACTCTACACTCTGCATTGATTCCACAAGCTTGAACACATGGGTTTTTGCATTTCTTGTTAATACATGCCAATTGTGGAGCACATTCGTTATTAGATATACATTCGGGTCGGCAATTTGGTGGTGATCCAAGGAAGTCAGGCATACATTGACAAGACGGGACTTCCGTGTTGGTAGGTTGACAGATAGAATTTGGACCACATGGTGACGGTTGGCATGGATTTGTGGTTACGACGGGCTCCGAAACAGCTGAAATGTTATTTAAATTTAGTATAATTATTATTACATATATGTAATAATGAAACCCGTAATAAGATCTCTATCTAAGTACTAACGTATAAAAATGCATCTCGTGAAGGGGTCTCCTGTCATTTCTTCGGAACATGTGCATATTGGGTTGTGATTTATTACTTGACATTTAGCTGCAACACCACAAGCTCCTATACATGGGTCTATGCATTTTTGATTGCTACAAGCTTTGTTGGAAGGACAGTCGGAACTCGCGACACACTCTGGACGGCATGAAGGTGGCGCGCCACGGTAACCAAGTTGGCAAGAACATACTGCTTGATTGTTGTATTCTCTGCACTGACTAAAAGGTCCACATGGACTTGATTGGCACGGGTTTTGTGGAGCAACATCTGTAAAAAAGATGATGAAATTATACGTGTCACTTTTTCTTAACGAGTATAAATTGTATCACACATTATTTGGCAATTTTAAAACTATCGGAAAACATGAATTAAAAAAAAAAACATATTTTTATTATACAAAGCTAAACGTACCTTTTATTGGATTACACTGAATAAATGCGTTGCCCGTAGACATAGGGGGACAAGTACACATAGCCATGTGATTAACAACTTCACAAAGCGCATTGGTACCGCACGTATTTTCACAAGGATTAATACAACGTTGTCTAACACATGCTTTATTCATAGGACATTCAGAGCTCATTGTGCACTCAGGCCGGCAACCAAAGTATGGATCACCATGATATTCGGGTACACATGTGCAGACGCCGTTATTGCAAATAGCGTTTGGTCCGCAAGGTGAAGGATTGCATGGATTGATGGCCACTGGTTCTAATAATGAAAAAAAAATTGATTAACTTTCTATACTTAATTTTTAAGATAACTCTCTACTTTTTTTTCACTTACCAACTTCTCTTTTAATGGTACAGCTCGTGAAAGGATCTCCGGTGTAACCCTCTAGACAAGTACATATAGATACGTGACTCTGTACTCTACACTCTGCATTTACACCACAGGAACCAGGGCATGGATCGATACATTTCTCATTTATACATGCTTTGTCGCTAGAGCAATCAGTATTTATTACACATTCTGGTCGACAATTTGGTGGACTTCCACTGTATTGCGGTAAGCATGAACAAGAAGGTAAGCCATTTATATTTTGACATTGCGAAAATGGTCCACAAGGTGATGGAAGGCAGGGATTTGTCACAACAGGAGCCACTTCAAGTACTAAAAGAAAAAATATCATGAAAAATTGTTTTAAAAATCAAATTAATATAATATCATCGATATGTAGTTACAAAAATACCTCTATAACAACGATTGAATGGGTCTCCTGTATGTTGAGGTTTGCATGTACAAATTGGACTGTGATTGATAACTTTACAATCTGTGTTGATTCCACAAACACCCTCGCAAGGGTTTTTACATTTTTGATTAATGCAAGCTTGTTGTTGTGAACATTCCGAACTAACAACACATTCAGGACGACAGCTGGGAGGAGAACCCAAGTAATCCGGTTGACAGGTACAAATAGCTTGATCATTCGATATCCTGCAAATACTGTTAGGACCACATGGTGATGGTTCGCAGGGATTTTTAGGTGTTTCTACAAAAATAGATAAAGAAGTTTATGTTACATTTTCTGCCACAGTTTAAACAATATGAAACAACAAATATGAAGGATTACTTTTTACATACCTAGCACCTTTTCAACACACTCTTGATATGGGTTGCCTATAAGTCCTTGTAAACATGTGCATGTAGGAACATGATTAACGACATTACACATAGCATTACGCCCACATATATTTCCACATGGATTTTTACACTTGTTCTGCATACAAGCCAAATTAGAAGCACAATCAGAATTAACTACACATTCGGGGCGACATCCTTCGTAGGGATTACCTATATATTCTGGAAGACATATACAAGCACCTGCTCCTCTTTGTTCTTTACATATTGCATTAGGCCCACAGGGTGAAGGAGAACAAGGTGTAAGAGACACTTCAATAATTTTGCATTCGATAAATCCATCTCCAGTGTATCCCACTGGACAAATACATTGAGGTGTATGACTAAGGACTCTGCATTCTGCTCCAATTCCGCAAGATCCTGGACATGGGTCTCTACATTTTTGGTTGATACAAGCTTGTTCATTTGGACATTCACTGTTAGCGATACATTCGGGACGACAGTTTGGTGGACTTCCTATATATTTTTCAAGACATGCACATGATGGTGAACCTGATACTTCTTTGCAAATGGAATTAGGTCCACACGGTGACGGCTCACAGGGATTAACATAAATTTGTTGTTCGATATCTGAAAAATCCGCAAAATTAATCAGTTATTTTTATCACAAAAGTATACTGATGAAAATTTTTATATAGGTATATAAAATTAAAAAAAGAACCTACCTTTTTGTATGCATCTATTGAAAGGATCTCCAGTAAGGCCAGCTGGACAAGAACAAATTGGATTGTGATTTATAACTTGACAGTGAGCACCGATTCCACAGTTTCCTTTACAGGGGTCTACACATCGTTGTCCAGAACAAGCTCTATCAAGAGCACATTCTGAACTGGTGGTGCATTCAGGTCTACACGTAGGTGGGGCGCCTTTGTAACCAGACAAACAAGTGCAGATTGCTTGTCCATTAATGTTTCTACATTGACTGTTTGGTCCACAAGGAGATGGATTGCAAGGATTGATGACTTCACTAATTATAATTTTTCTACACTCAAGGAAAGCATTTCCTGAAAAGCCTTGAGGACAAGTACACATTGGTATGTGATTATATATTTTGCATTCCGCACCTAATCCACACGTGTTAAGACAAGGATCTACGCATTTATTTTTGACACATGCTTTGTTTTGTGGACAATCTGTGTTCAATAGACATTCTGGTCTACAACCGAAGTAGGGATCGCCCATATACCCAGGAAGACAGGTACACTCGCCATCATTGCATTTTGTATTAGAACCACACGGTGAAGGGTTACACAGATCGTACTCCACTGGTTCTGAAAACATGATTAGATATTAGATATTTAAAATAATAACAATATGTTTTAACATATGAAACTAGAAACATTAACATTATTTTTTCTTGAAAAATGTTTTGTTTTGTTTCCTATTTGAAATATTCACCTTCATTTAATGGAATAGGAAGGCACTGCACGAAAGGATCACCATTAAATTGATCCATACAGCTGCATTGTGCGATGTGATTGAATACAGTACATTCAGCATTGAGACCACAGGCTCCGGCACATGGGTCCCGGCACTTTTCATTAATACAAGCTTGATTACTGGGGCACTCAGAATTGATGGTGCATTCTGGCCGACAATTAGGAGGGTTACCGATATACCCAGGCTGACAAGCGCAAGAAGCTGTCCCTATATTGCGACATTCTGCATACAGTCCACATGGTGAGGGTAAGCAAGGGTCTGAATTTGGTAAATCTGGTGGTTGAGACACTGTAAAAATATACAAATATGTATAATTATTAGATCAATACAGTATTATCAATACGAGAACTTATTTTATTTCTAGTTTACCTTTAATTGGGTAACATCTTGTAAATGGATTTCCAGTTAATCCAGTCTTGCAAACACAAATTGGACTGTGATTGATGACGTTGCAATTTGCATTATCTCCACAACTTCCTATGCAGGGATCGGAACACTTCTGGTTTATGCAAGCTAAGTTTGGTGGACATTCCGAACTTACAATACATTCTGGACGACAGTTTGGCGGTGAACCAACAAATGAAGGTAAGCAAGAACAAACTGCTTGTCCTTGTATTTCTTTACATTGACTATTTGCACCACACGGTGATGGGCTACATGGATTCTTTTCTAGAATTTGAGCTGAAAATGAAAAAGTAATTAAATTACATATCAAAAATACACACATGCACCAATTTATCTTATTAGTGCAAGGATATAATGATATTATGTTTTAAAATTATTATTTATGTTTCAAAAAATACACTTACGTTCTTGTAGTATACTACAGTGACTAAACGGATTTCCAGTATAACCTGTTTGACAAATACAGTTCGGCATATGGTTACTGACTTGGCAAAAAGCATTGACTCCACAAGTTCCAGGACAAGGATCGATACATTTCATTCGAGAACAAGCTTTGTTTAGAGGACAGTCAGAATTTACTACGCATTCGGGTCGACACCCTTCGTATGGATTTCCAAAATACCCCTCCAAACACTGACAAGCACCTACTCCTCTTTGTTCTCTACAAACAGCATTTGAACCACAAGGACTTGGGCTGCACGGGTTCAAAATTTCAGTCGGTACGGAAGCTATAGGATTACACTGTGAAAAAGGATCACCAGTATATCCAATTTGACATATACACATTGGTGAATGACTGACTACTCTACATTCTGTGTTTGATCCGCAGCTTCCCACGCAAGGGTCAGCGCATTTTTGATTTAGACAAGCTAAGTTATAGTCACATTCACTATTACTGATACACTCTGGTCTACAATTCGGCGGTGTTCCTCGATATCCCGTTAGGCAAGCACACACGGGACCTTCTCCGCTTATTCTGCACGTTGAATGTGGACCACAAGGAGACGGGTCACATGGGTCGACTTGTACTACAGCTTGTACTAAAAAGCAAAATTACGATTTAAATTTAAATACGTTTTAATATACGTTTGAAATTACTCATTTTGAGTTGCTGGTACATACCGATTATTGCGCATCTGATAAAGGGATCACCCGTGAATGAAGGCGGACACGAACAGATAGGATTGTGATTTATAACGTCACATACTGCTGAAACCCCGCATGCTCCAACACAAGGGTCTATACATTTTTGATTTTGACAAGCTTCTTTTAAAGAACATTCTAGGCTAACAACGCATTCAGGTCTACAAGTTGGAGGGCTACTACGATACCCTGGCAGGCATGAACAAACTGCTTGACCTTGCGATTGTTGGCACTGGCTGTTTGGTCCGCATGGTGATGGATTACATGGATTGACGTTAATTACTAAAACATAACAATAAAACATTAAATTTATTTCGGATGAAAAATAGAAGAAGTATAGAAATTAATTAAATGTTAAAAAAGACACGTTCTGTACCTGTAACCGGTCGACATTCAATAAATGCGTTGCCACTCATACCCTTTGGACAAGTGCACATAGGGATATGATTGTTCACGTCACAAATAGCATTTACACCGCATGTTCCAATACAAGGATTTACACATTTGTTATTCTGACAGCCTTTGTCTTGAGGACAATCTGAATTATATACACATTCTGGTCGACAACCGAGGTATGGATCCCCGTGATAGTCTGCTAAGCAAGAACAGGCACCATCTTGGCATCTTGTGTTGGGTCCACAAGGACTAGGGTTGCAGGGATCAATTGGTTTCGTTTGAGGTAGATCTGTTTAAAAATAATTTACATGTATAGCATATTTAATTCAAGCTTAGATATTTTTTCTAACTTTTTATAAACTTTCATGATTTTAAACATGACGTTAACATATTGTTTTTAAAAAATCGCTACAATGAGGCAATATTATTATAGCTAATAACATATTCAAACCATTAAAAATCAGAATACATCATTAAAAATACCAAATCCTTAATATCAAACATTAATTCGAAAATTATATACCTTCTAGTGGTGTTTGTCTACATTCACGGAATGGATCACCAGTAAATCCTTCAGAACACAAACAGACTGGTATGTGATTGTGAACAAAACAATTCGCATAAATTCCACAGGCACCTTCACAGGGATTTCGACATTTTTCAGCTACACATGCCTGGTTGCTTTGACAATCCGAGTGTATAACACATTCCGGTTTACAAAACGGTGGTGACCCAGTATATGAGGGCAAACATGAACAAGATGCCAAGCCATCATTGTTTCGGCATTCGGCATACATACCACATGGTGATGGAATACAAGGATTCGTTGATGTCATAGCAGTTACGGATATTTCTAAAAATGATATATAAATTAATAATTGAATACGCAAATATAATTATGCATTTAAAATAATAAATATGAAAACAAACTTACGCATCACTTCTGTACACATTGTAAACGGATTTCCAGAAAATCCTGGACGACATGAGCATACAGGACTGTGGTTTATTACTTTACAATCAGCGTTTCTACCACAGGGCTTAGGGCAAGGATTAATACATCTATTGTTAACACATGCTCGATTTGTTTTACATTCTGAGTTTACGATACATTCAGGTTTACAGTTTGGTGGTGTTCCAATATAATTACTCAGACAGGAACATACTGGTTGATTATTCAATTCTTTACAAATAGCATTCGCTCCACAAGGCGATGGATTGCAAACATTAATCACTGTTACATCATTATCTGAAGTAAATATAAAAAATCAGTAAGATACAATTTTATAGTTCAATTTAGCTAGCTACAATAACAATTAGGATTACTTACCCGGTAAAATAGAACACATTGATAAGGGATTACCAGTGTAACCCGTTTTACAATTACATGTAGGTTTATGATTTGCAACGTAACAATCTGCATTATAGCCGCAAACTCCGGGACAAGGGTCAGTACACTTGTTTCTATTGCAAGCTAAGACCAAAGGACAATCAGAATCGACTAAACATTCTGGTCTGCAACCTTGATATGGATCACCAAAATAATCCGGAAGGCACGTGCATGAGCCTGCATTTCCTTGTACTTTACATTCCGCATTGGCACCGCAAGGCGATGGTTCACATGGATTAAGATATTCAAATTTTGATGGAGCTGAAATATCATTCAAGAAGATGAATACACTTACCCAGATTTACTCAGTCACCGTAGAAGCACTTCCATCTTCCTAAGCGTTAGTCGAAGCTTACTGGGCTCGGCGACGTTTAGTGACCTCACTAATCCGATGGCGGCATTTCTATGTAGCCGCCCATGATAAAGCGGCCGCCTCAGCGAACGGCCTAAGCTTACTGTAAGTGCTTTGTTATCTCCGCGTGCTCCAATCATAAGCAAGGCATTAATTTCACAAAATAAGTTATTAAATAGGTTACGTCCCTTATATTCTGAAAGCACTTAAGAAATCTAAACGATTATAAATAAATCTCAACCTTCCATTTCCGAATGTTTATGTTTAATTTTAAAGCGTATAAATGGAGTCTGCATTGATGATTTTGCCCATAACTGATCAGCGGGCATGGTCACCGACCAGCTATCTAAGCTCAACATCCATACAGTTCCATCACAAATTAGTAAACCGTGTAAGGCGTGACCGTAAATTATTATTTAAAAATATTTTTAAGCACACATTTTATAGCATGAATTATCACGCTTGGCTAAGCTGATTGTTAAACGCACTTTTATTTTGCCATGATTTTGCATTGTTAATGATTTTTCTTAAACGAATACCTTCGATTTACAAATTTTCACAAATGTAGTTATTAACTGGCATTTTTTATTACAATGTTTTTGATTTTCAAAGAAATAACAACTTAAAAATAATTAAGTTTTCATCGTAAAATCTTACCTTTTGGCCGCGAACAACCTTGGAAAGGATCACCTTCATAGCCCAGCTCACATGCACACGTTGCGCGATGATCTACCACGGTGCATATTGCTCCTGGACCGCAAGCATCCACGCAGGGATTTTTGCACTTTTGCGCCACACACGCTAAAACTGCAGGACACTCTGCACTTATTGTGCATTCGGGGCGACAATTTGGTGGAGATCCAATATAGTTAGGTTGACAACTACAGGCAGGCATGTCTCCAGTTTTAACACATATCGAGTTTGGTCCACAAGGAGAAGGATCACACGGATCTACCGGAGTCAACGGCGTTGCTGCAATATAGCGAAAATTATAATAATAATAATATATATTTTAAATACTGATACATTCTCTTGTTAATTATAATGTAATAATGTTTTACCTGGAGAGGGGTAGCAATAAGTGAACGGATCGCCAGTGAATCCATCATTACAGGTGCAGATAGGGCTGTGCGCTACAACTTGGCATCGAGCGCCGCGGCCACATGCGCCTTCGCAGGGATCGCGACACCTTCGGTCCACACAAGCCATTTGGAGCTTACATTCAGAACTAACTAAGCATTCGGGTCGACATGATGGTGGAGAACCTATGTGTCCAGGTCTACATGAGCACGCAGCTGCACCATTAGCGCTTACGGTGCATTCGCTATAGGGACCACATGGTGACGGACTACATGGAGATTTGGGTTTCTCTGTAAAATTTTGTCATTTTGTAAAAATCATTGTAACGTAATGTATAAAATATGTTTCTATTATAATATGTTATTTATCTTTAATTTTCTTAATTAAAATAACAATAGAAAATATGAAATAAAAGCACATTTTTAAAATGTCAAATAAACATAAGTTTAAAGAAATAAGGACAATTTATGAAAGTGTTTGCTTACCTTGTTTAACTATTTCTGTGCAGAATGTAAATGGATCTCCTGATGTAGTTGGTGGACAAGTACAAGAAGGTATGTGATTATAGACTGAACAAGACGCTCCAGTGCCACAGGCACCAGGACATGGATCTACACATTTGCCACCATGACAAGCACGAGTTGGTGAGCATTCACCATTTGTTGAACATTCCAATCTACAACCAGTATACGGGTCACCGAAATAGCCTACAGCACATGAACAAGCGCCTGCCTCACATATTGCATTACTGCCACATGGTGATGGGTTACATGGGTCTGACGCAGGAGTAGGTGTTACTGCAAAAAAGAAATCGTTACGTTACTCTACATAAGTAGAACATGGCAATAACATAAATCTAGTTTAATTTGAGCGCCATTTATTTAAATATATTTTATTATTTTTCCTTTAAATCTTACCTAATATCTCAGAGCATTGAATAAATGGATCTCCAGAGAATCCTAATGGACAACTGCAAATAGGTATATGATCTTGAACTCTGCATTCTGCTTTGAAACCACACGAACCTTCACATGGATTCGTACATTTTTCTGCAATACATGCTTGTTGTGATGGACAATCAGTATTTACGAGGCATTCGGGCCGACAATTTGGAGGAGCTCCGATATAACCAATCATACAGGAACATGATGGGTTACCATTTACCGCCCGGCATTCACTGTATGGACCGCAAGGACTCGGTTGACATGGTTGTAAAGGTCTCTCTTTATCGGCTACGGAATATTGCACCTCTCGACACATAGTGAATGGATCACCAGTAGTTCCAGCGGGACAGCTACATAAAGGACTATGGTTTACAACCTGACAATGTGCACCTAAACCACAAGTTCCTCTGCAAGGATCCGCACATTTTAATTTATGACAAGCTCGGTCTGACGGACATTCACTGCTAACTGTGCATTCGGGGCGACAATCAGGTGGAGCCCCTCTGTAGTCTGGAAGGCATTCACATGATGCTAATTCACCATTTTCTCTACATACACTATTAGGACCACAAGGTGACGGTTGACAAGGTCTTATATCGTGTACGGGTTCTTTTTTGACGCATTGAACAAACGGATTTCCTGTAAAGCCTTTTACACAAGCACAAGTTGGAACATGATTAACAACTGTACATTCGGCAAACGACCCACATATTCCTGGACAAGGATCTGTGCATTTGTTTCTTATGCAAGCTTTGTCAGCAGAACAGTCTGAACTTAGAACACATTCAGGTCGGCAACCTTCGTATGGGTTTCCTTGGTATCCTTCTAGGCAAGAGCATGCCCCAGCACCATCTCTTTGACTACATACTGCATTAGCGCCACATGGTGATGGATCACAAGGTGTTATATTAGTCTCTGAAAAAAAGTAGTCATTACATGAAAGCAGAAAATATTAAGAACTATTTTAAATAATCTCAGCAGATATAAATATTACATACCTTCTACAGGTACACACTGCAAGAAAGGATTTCCGGTATATTTTTCTTTGCAAAGACAAGAAACGGTATGACTAACGATGATACAATCAGCATTGACTCCACAAGATCCAGGACAAGGGTCTATACATTTATTTCTCACACAAGCTTGGTTAGAAGGACAGTCTGGATTAATGACACATTCTGGTCTACAATTGGGTGGTTGTCCGACGTAATCATCAACACATCGACAATTAGCTTTTCCGTTTCGTTCCATACATAAAGCGTTCGGTCCGCATGGTGAAGGATTACAAGCATCTACTGGTTCCGGAAGCATCGCTACGATGTCATAGCAACTCTTAAATGGATCTCCAGTTTGTCCTGTGTTACAACTACAAATGGGGCTGTGATTTATAACTTCACAACGAGCCGATATTCCACATGCATTAATACAAGGATTAATACATTTTTGATTAACGCATGCTTTGGTCGAAGGGCATTCAGAACTTACAACGCATTCTGGTCTGCATGCAGGAGGAGCTCCCGTGAAACCTTCTACGCAAGCACAAACTGCCGTGTTATCTTTGGTCCTACATATGCTATTTGGACCGCATGGTGAAGGATGGCATGGATCTTTTGGTATTGCTTTTTCTTTTTCCATAGGTTGACATTGTATAAACGGGTTTCCAGTATAATCAGCAATACAAGAACAGCTGGGTATATGGTTTATTACATCACATTTAGCATTTTGGCCACAGACTCCGGGACAAGGATCGAGACATTTATTTCTGAAACAAGCTTTGTCTCTGGGGCATTCTTGACTTCCGGTACATTCAGGTCTACAGGATTCGTATGGATTTCCACTGTAATTAGGCAAACATGTACAAAAACCATTATCACATTGTGCGTTTGGCCCACAAGGCGATGGATTACAGGGGTCCGATGGAGTTGGTGTTGTAGGAGCTGCAATTAAGGCAATTTAAATCAGTAAAATGTTTAATATTCAGATAAAAATTAAAAGGAAAGATGTCAATGAAAATACGATACCTTCAGTAATTTGTGTACATCTAGAAAATGGATCTCCAGTAAATCCTTCATTGCAAACACATACGGCAACATGATTTAATACGTGACAATTTGCTTCAACACCACATGAACCGGGGCATGGATCCTCACACTTTTGTCTTACACATGCTAAAGAAGCTGGGCACTCGGAATTTATCGCACATTCTGGTCTACAAGACGGTGGTGATCCTATGTAGCCAGGTAAACAGGAACATGCCGGCCCACTAGCTAACAACTGACAACGCGAGTGCGGCCCACATGGCGATGGGGTACATGATGGTGGTCTTTCAGTGGTTGGTGGAATCACTGTAAATAAAGATGTTAATTTTTAATTTATATATAAATAACTGCAATTGTATTAAATAAAGTTTTTATTAGTTATAGGAAACTTACTGTAGCATTGCGTAAACGGATCTCCTGTCATACCAGCTGGACATGTACATATTGGATTATGATTTTTCACAAGACAGTGAGCACGGAGACCACATGTGTTTGGACAAGGATCATCACATTTTTGGTTGATACAAGCCTTAGATGTATCACATTCACTATTGACAACACATTGCGGGCGACACGACGGTGGCGATCCTATATAATTCGGTAAGCACGAACACACTGCTTGCATATTAACCTGTCTACATTGACTGTTAGGACCACAGGGTGTAGGTTCACAAGGATTTTGTACTGGTGTTGCTGAAATTAAAAAAAATATATTAATCAGACGTTTTATTTTAAAAAGATAAAAATATTATTTATTAAATAAACACTTACGTTCGAGAACAATTTCTCTACATTGGAAAAATGGATCACCAGTGTATCCCGGGGGACACGAACAGATAGGTACATGGTTCTCGACAGTACATTGAGCCAATTGACCACAAGTCCTAGGACAAGGATCTATACATTTAAATCGTGTACAGGCGAGGTTATATGCACAATCGTCATTGTTTTCACATTCTCTTCGACATCCATTTGACCCATAAGGATCACCTTCGTAACCCTCTGAGCAGAAACAGGCGCCGGCACCATTGTACTCACGACATTCTGCATTAGGGCCACAAGGCGATGGTGTACACGGACTGGACGTTGGCGTCATCTCGGTGGCTAAGAATAAAAAGATAAAATTAATATATACATACACATGGTTATAAATTAAAATAGTAAATAACAGTAATAAAATAAAATAATGCAATTAAACCGCTTTAGTGTTCTAGAAATGCGGCAATTTCATTGTGGACACAAAATGCAAGCTGTCCAATAACCTCTTTGTGTTTGCGATGTCGGAGACGTTCTCTAGATATTTATGTTTTCACAGAATAATATTATGGACTTCTTAATAAGTAAAAACATGCATATATCACTGCATTGTAACAGGAGAAGTACGTTTTTTAAATCGGTTATTAAAAAATATACTTACATGATATGATTATTTGTGTACATGTGATGGAGGCATCTCCAGTGAAACCTTGTTGACATGAACACATCGGATTATGGTTTACAGTTAAACAAAGTGCGTTCACTCCACATGCGCCTTGACAAGGATCTTTACAACGTTCATTTATACAAGCGGCATTACTGGGACATTCAGCGTCTATCGTACATTCTGGCCTACAGTTCGGTACTCGGCCTATGTAGTTAGGTAAGCAAGAGCAAGCGGCTTGATCCCCGATGACACGACATTCAGAATTTGGTCCACAGGGCGATGGTACACATGGATTTGTTGGTACAGTTCCTACAACAAAAGTATTTTATTTAGTTATCGATAAACAGTGTATATAATTGTAAAAAGTTCTCTTTAACTATTTCGGATCTTTTATACACACGTAAGAAAAATGAAAAAATCTTGTCGAAAAAATTAATACTGAAGGTTATTATATTATAAAAACTTACTTTCTTCGGGACTACATTTAGTAAACGGATCGCCAGTAAATCCTGCTGTACAACTACAAATAGGATTATGTGTGACAACTTGACAACGTGCGTTAAGTCCACAAGTATTTGGACAAGGATCTACGCATTTTTTGTTGACACACGCTTTATCTTGTGGACACTCGGAACTGACGATACATTCAGGTCGACATGATGGTGGAGTTCCAATGTAACCAGCTTCGCAAGTACAAACGCTGTGTCCATTAACTGCACGGCAGAGACTGTTTGGTCCACAAGGTGAAGGTTGACAAGGTTCCATCTGTGGTTCTTCCACGCCTAAAACTAAAATAACACGATTTTGAATAAAATAAAAGCAATATGCTTATTAATTTTAGAGCGATTAATTTTAGAGATTTTTAATTTTTAGAGCGCTTAATAACTATTTAAAAAGTTTTGTTTAAATGAAAGTATACGAATAGGCAGCAATTCAATTTAAGAATTGCGGGGATTAACTTTAATACGATCTTCAAAACAGTCATGCGAATGTGTAAAATTTTTCAAATGTATTTAACTTGTTGAAATAAATAAATAATATTTTTTATTATTATGTTTATATTTTATCGCAAAATAAACTTACTTTCTAAATCACATTTTGTCAAAGGATTTCCTGAATATCCGTAAAGACATGTGCACGTTGGTGAATGATTTACAGTTCTACATTCAGCATTTATTCCACATGATCCTGGACATGGGTCCTTACATCTGTTGTTGGAACAGGCTTTATTGCGATCACAGTCCGAATTAGAAACACATTCTGGGCGGCATCCCGTGTATGGGTCTCCAAAATATTCTGGCAAACAGGAACAAGAACCCACTCCATTTCGTTCTTTACATAATGCGTTGGCACCACAAGGTGATGGATTGCATGGGTTCGGAGGCGGTTCTGGCGTATCTGGTATACATAAATGAATTAGTATGATACAAAACAAATCAGGGCGAAAATGACAGAGATTTTACTATTTTATAACTTACATTCAATGTATGAACATCCACTGAATGGGTCACCTGTGTGTCCCGGCAAACAGTTACATAACGCTACATGATTCGCTACAGTACATTCGGCATTAAAGCCGCAAGAACCCGGGCAAGGATCTACACATTTTTCATTTTGACATGCAAGATTACCAGGGCATTCCGCATTGATAGAACACTCAGGTCTACAGTTGGGTGCAATACCAATGAAATTTGGTAAGCAAGAACATGCAGGCGCTTCTCCAACTACTTTACATTGAGAATATGGACCGCACGGTGATGGTATACATGGATTTCCTTTAGGTCCCATAAAGATAGGCTCTAAGAAAGAAAGTATAATGCATTAAGAATAATAAAATAGAAAAGATACGATAGTCAAGAAATAAAAGAAAACAGAAAATATAAAAATCGAAACATGCAAAAAGTTTAGGATTTAAAAAGTCAATACATATCAAACACAACGTCTTTATATTATTTATATTTATTTTGTTATTTATTTTAATTTTGTGGTTCATAATATTCTTACTTGGTTCTAATTGACAAATTACAAATGGGTCACCAGTAAATCCTGCTTTACAAGTACAAATAGGATTATGGTTTATAGCTTGACATCGGGCATTAACTCCACAGGTACCCGGACATGGATCTCTACACTTTTGTTTTATACATGCTTGATGCTGGGGACAATCGGTACTAATAACACATTCCGGTCGACACGTTGGAGGTGATCCCACATAGCCTTCCTGACAAGAACAGACCCCGTGGCCATTGAACTCTTTACAGTTACTGTAGGGTCCACAAGGTGATGGGACGCATGGATTCACGTCTTGCAACGAGGCTACAATATAATATTCAATTAATTTTATTATTACATTATTCGGAAAGATATATATATATAGATTATCAAAATATGTAAGGATATTACTAACGTTGTCTTTGAGGATGACATGATACAACAGGGTTTCCGTCGTAACCATCAATACACAAACATACGGGATTATGATGCGCAACATTGCATATTGCATTTATTCCACATGCTCCTTGGCAAGGATTTACACATTTGTTGTTTGAGCAAGCTTTATCTAAAGGACAGTCATTGTTTGTAACGCACTCAGGACGACAGCCAAGATATGGATCTCCAAAGTAGCCCGGTAAACAAGTACAAGCCCCGGCATTATTTCTTTCAGTGCATTTTGCGTTTGGTCCACACGGAGAAGGATTACAAGGATTAGTCTCATCTTCACTTGGTATTGTTACTGTGTATTAAGAAAAAACAAATTAAAACGTTAATTTCCAAAAACGTTATTACGCATATATTGTTGCCAAAAAATATTTTTACCTATAAAATAGCATCCACTAAAAGGATCACCCGTATAACTTTCACGGCAATGGCAAACAGCTTTGTGTGCAATTACAATGCAATTAGTGTTTGAGCCACAAGATCCATCGCACGGGCTTGTACATTTTTCACGAATACAAGCAAGATTACTGGGACATTCTTCGTCGTAAATACATTCTGGACGGCAGTTAGGCGCTCTTCCAATATAACCAGATTTACAAGAACAAGCTGGGGTCTCTCCTACCACGCGACATTGAGAATTTGGTCCACATGGCGAGGGTATGCAAGGATTGCCAGATGGCTTTGGTTCCGGTCCTAAAATAATTAAAAATTGTACGACTCGTGAAGAACTTATTTAAATTATTAATATTATTTGTTTAATATATGGATTTTCTTAATTAAATATTAATAAATAATAACTTACTAATTTCGTGGGCACAACTAACAAATGGGTCGCCGACATAATTCAGAGGACAACTACATAAAGCATTATGATTGACGACTGTGCATTTTGCATTAGTACCGCACGCCCCAATACAAGGATCACTGCATTTTTGATTTATGCATGCTCTATTTGGCATACAGTCACTACTGACCATACATTCGGGACGGCAGTTAGGAGGAGAACCAAAATACTCTTTTTGGCATGAACAAATAGCGTGTCCCCTGTTAGCATGACATTCGCTATAAGGCCCACATGGTGAAGGTAAGCATGGGTCAGTAGGTTTTTCAATAGGGCCTAAAAAAGAAAATATTTTTTCATATAAAATTTTATAAATGAATCTAAACATAAAAATCTATGAAATACTAAAATGCTTTAATCCTCACGTAAGTAACACGATGTGAATGGGTTGCCTTCGTAGCCCGGTAGACAAGCACAGGACGGAGCGTGATTGTTAACACGGCATTCTGCATTCATACCACATACACCTGGGCATGGGTCTTTGCATTTGTTATTTATACAAGCTCGATCTTTTGGACAGTCAGAGTTTAAGACACATTCCGGTCTGCACTCAACATAGGGATCGCCGTAATAGTCCGGTAAACATGAACATGACCCAATACCGTGTCTCTCTTTGCAAACAGCGTTCACTCCACAAGGAGATCGAGAACAAGGATTTTCAAGTTGTGGTTCAATTGCTAGAAAAAATTATTATTTAAAAATAAACAAAAAAAGAAAAGCTAATTTTGTACGCTTTTATAATTATATTAAAAGTTACTTACTAGGAGCAATCGAACAGCCCGAGAATGGGTCACCCGTATATCCTTGTTCGCAAGTACAAATGGGTATGTGTTTTACAACATTACAAATTGCATGAAAACCACAAGAACCTGGACAAGGGTCATTGCATTTTCCAGAAATACATGCTAAGTTTCCTGGACATTCGACATTCATAACGCATTCTGGTCGACAATTTGGTGGTCGTCCCATATAATTATTTAAACAAGAGCATACTGGAATTCCGTTTGAATCGCGGCATTGGGAATGCGGACCACAAGGATTAGGTAAACAAATATCGATTGGAGTCATTTGTCCTGAAATTTAATTTTTTATATAGTATCACAATTATATTAGTGTTCAATATTGTGTTTGTTAATATATGATAAATTGATAAACTTACTGTCTTCTAAAGTGCATCTCACAAATGGATCACCAGTATAGTCACTTCCACAACTGCAGACTGGGTTGTGGTTAACTACTTGACATTCGGCATTAATTCCACATGTACCAGGACATGGATCTTGACACTTATTGTTTATACAAGCTTTACTTGGTCTACAGTCAGAACTTACGATACATTCGGGCCGACAATTTGGTGGAGAACCGACACACATATCAAGACACGTGCAAACCGCGTGACCATTAAACGTACGACATTTACTATAAGGGCCACAAGGTGAAGGGTGGCACGGATCGATCGGTTCCGGAAGAGCTGTTGTATAAGAAAAGATGTAAAAGATTGTTTATAGAATGAAATAAAATATAAGAAAAAAAGATAAAGAAAGAGAGGCTTACATATAGCAGGAGTACATGCATGAAGAGGGTTTCCATTATATCCAGATAAACAATAACATGAAGGTGCATGATTTGTGACTCTACATTCAGCGTTTTGTCCACATGTCCCTGGGCATGGGTCTACACATTTATTATTAAAACACGTTCTGTCAGTAGCACAGTCCGTGTTCATTACACATTCAGGTCTACAACCTAGATAGGGATCTCCATGAAAGTCATTAATACAAGTACAGGAACCAGCACCATTTCTTTCTTTACAAAGAGCATTAGGTCCACAAGGTGATGGGTTGCAAGGGTGTCGGGAAACTTCTCTAGGAGCTGAAATTCGGTTTCAATTGACACATTTGTTGCAAATTTTCTACATACTCATGCAGGAAAATATAAGCTATCATGCAAAAATGTAAATATTAGTTGTATAAACTTACTTTCGTCGGGACTGCAACCAGAGAAAGGATCTCCTGAATAGCCGTTGTCACACGAGCATATCGGCTGATGATTTTGTACCACGCATCGGGCATTGAGTCCACAGGAACCGACGCATGGATTTACGCAGGTACCGCTCAAGCAAGCCAGAGCCAGCGGACAATCCTGGTTGATCAGGCACTGCGGCCGACAGGCGGGAGGCGCGCCCAGCGTGCCGGGCTCGCACGCGCACACCGCGCGGCCCGCCTCGCTGCGGCAAGTCGAGTGAGGCCCGCAAGGCGAAGGCAAGCAGGGATCAGGAGGTGACTGCATAATGCCTGGTAAATAAGTTAGAATCAACATTATTATTTTAGATTAAATACTTTGTGATTTTGTTTCGCTTGACTTAGACAAAATAATGAATACAATTTTAATGCATAATACATTAGTCGTACAGGTGTCGTACATATATGGCAAGCAATGATATCGGTGTCCGTTTTATTTTAATTGAGGAAAAATTTGGAATTCATATCATCTTAATAAAAATGTAATCTATAAGTAAACATAAAAAGTTATATTATACTTTAAAATTAAAATAATTACATTATGACATTAATTATAATATTATTCTGTAGCAAACTTTTCATAAAGAAGACTTACTTTTTTTGTAACATCGTATGAAGGGATCGCCTTCCGGGATACTTTCTGGGCACATACAAATCGGATTATGACTGACGACGTGACAACGCGCATCCAGACCGCAACTGTGAATGCATGGATCTTTGCATTTCTGGTTTATGCAAGCCTTATTCGTGGGGCAATCAGAGTTGACAGCACACTCGGGGCGACAGGCCGGCGGAGCGCCGAGGTAGCCGGCGCGACACGAGCACGCCGCACGGTCGCTCACCACATGGCACTCGCTGTGCGGACCGCAGGGCGAAGGTTCACACGGATTAATAGGCGTTGCTGTGTAGAAAAATAAAATATTAATGGATTTCAAGACATAGATGCCTTTATTTTTAACGTTTTATCATTAATCTATACCGTTGCTCCAAACCACTAAAATATATTGAAAAATTAAAAACTGCTTAATTTTTATTTATTTAAAACTGAAATATGCTTTATTAAAATTATAAGTATATTAAACTAGCTTTGCCCACGGCTCCATCTGCGAGGGTGTCATTTGTCTCTGTCAGTAAGAAAACTCATGCCTCGAAAAAAGTTCATTATTCTGGGATGATTATATATTATTTATAATTTTACGTCTGCAACTTCTGGGCATTCAGTTTACTGGTTACCGCAGGTTTAATAATAAAACAGATAACCAAAGAAATAAACAAATATAATTACTAAGGATACTTACGAACTGCATATATGCGACGGCAAGAAGAGAATGGGTCGCCTTCGTATCCTTTAAAGCACGTGCAGACAGGAACATGATTGGTAACAATACATTCTGCGTTGACGCCACATAAATCTTTGCAAGGGTCTCTGCAGTGATTAGATAAGCAAGCTAAATGATTTGGACAGTCCGAATTAATGGTACATTCTGGTCGACAACCACCGGCATAAGGATTTCCAATATTAGGTGGAATACACGAACATCTGGCAGCATTATTAGTAACAGTACAAACTGTATTTTCACCACAAGGTGATGGGTTACAGGGCGTAACAGTGTCGTCTTTTGATACAGATATACATCCAATGAAGGCATCACCTTTATATCCATCTAAACAGCTACATAATGGCGTATGATTCACCACGTTACATACAGCATTATTGCCGCAGGCACCGATACATGGGTCTGCACATTTCTCATTTATACAAGCTTGATTTGATGGACACTCTTGGCTTATGATGCATTCTGGTCTACAATAAGGCGGTGATCCAGAATAATTTGGTTGACACGAACATACAGGATGATTGGATTTTATCTCACAAACTGAGTTGGGCCCACATGGTGATGGCACACATGGATTCTTTTCGTTTGGCCTATTTTCAACGAATGCCGTGCAAACAGTAAATGGATCGCCAGTTTCTCCTGGACCGCAACTGCATATTGGGTTGTGGTTAACTACAATACACTGAGCACCAATTCCACAACTGCCATGACACGGATCAACACATCTTTGATTAACACAAGTTTCTTTCTGTGGACAGTCTGAATTACTAACACATTCTGGTTGACACATTGGAGGAACACCTCGGAAATTTGGTAAACATGAACAAACAGCGAACCCTGATGGCGATACCAAACAACGGCTATATGGTCCACAAGGTGATGGGTCGCATATTGATAATGTCGGCGTCGTAATAGGATTATCTTGGCAGCGAATGTAAGGATCGCCAGTTTGACCGGACGCGCAATAGCATATGACATGATGGTTGACAGTTTCACACAGTGCTCCGACTCCACATACATTGGTACATGGATTTTCACATCTATTGTTTATACATGCTAGTTTAGAAGGACAGTCACTATTTACAACACATTCGGGTCTGCATGAAAGATAGGGGTTTCCAAAGAAACCAGGTAAACATTTACAAGTGAGAGCATCATTTATGTTTTGACAGACAGCATTAGCTCCGCAGCGAATATTGTCGCAAGTTTCAGTAAGCACAGCTGAAAGAAATTTTTTTGTTATAAACAATGTAAACAGATTAATAAGTATAATGTGGCGTCCAATATTAAATTTTAACGATTTAAAGACTTACGTTGTGTAGTAAATTTACAATGTTCATATGGGTTTCCTTCAAAGCCATTTTTGCATTGACAAATCGGATCATGATTATACACCATTATACATTCAGCATTAACACCGCATGATCCCGGACAAGGATCTACGCATTTATTTTTCAAACAAAACTTGTTGAAAGCGCAATCTGAATTTAAAACACACTCAGGTCTACATGCTGGATTATTAATAGCATTTGGACCGACACACTGATTACAGACGGCAAATTTATCTCCGTAGGTATCACAGAGTGAATTTGGATCACATGGATTTGGCGCGCATGGTTGTAACGTCGTGTTATCTTGAGCAACAATTATAGCTGAAAGAATAAAAAATATTTTTAAGTGAAATTCAAAATTCTATTTTTAACCCCGAATTTATTTTACACAGCATTAAAAGGAACTTACGTCTGTATATACATTGAATCAAAGGATCTCCTATATATCCATCAGGACATAAACATGAAACGGTGTGATCTGAACATAAGCAAACAGCATTTATTCCGCAAATATTATTTTGCACACAAGGATCTACACACTTTCGATTAATACAGGCTTCATTGGGTGAACAGTCTGAATTCATTAGACATTCTGGCTTACATTCTTTTGTTGGGTCTCCATAAAAGTCCGGAAGACATGAACACAAGGCCTTATTGCCAACATCTTGACAAATAGCATTAATACCGCACTGTATTTTACTACATGGTCTATTGCTTTTTTGTTCTTCGGGTTCTAAGCAACATACTAAGGGATTGCCTATTAATCCATCTTCACAGACGCAAACAGGATGATGCGATTCCACATGACATTTGGCGTTCAGACCGCATACGCCCGGACAGGGATCACGACACGCGTAGCCAATACAAGCTTTGTCCAGTGCACATTCAGCATCTATTTCACATTCTCGGGAGTGGCACCCCTCTGCGCTGTAAGGGTCGCCAGTACTACCTTCGGCACAAGTACATAATGCCTGCCCGTCATAATTAATATTGCATAGAGATTGAGGACCACAAGGATTTGGGTTGCAAGGACTTTTTTGAGGTTGACAGCCAATGTAAGGGTCTCCAATAAATCCATTTCTACAGAAACACATTTCTCTATTGTTACTAACGTAGCAATCGGCATTTTCACCACAATTTCCTGGTTGACACAGAATAGGCGGAGGCAAATAAGACTCATGATTACAAGATTTGTAAGGATTACCTCTTGTATTTTCTGGACAGTAACACGCGGGTGACCTGTTAGGATCACAACGTGCGCCAATTCCACACGTATTAGGTTCACAAGGATTCCGCGCTTCAATACATCCACGAACGGTATTCGGACTTTCTACGTAACCTTGTAAACAGGTACATTTTGCGAATCCATTTGATAAAACTGTACATTGTGTATTGGGTCCGCAAGGTGACGGGTTACAAGGGTTATTGGGTAGTCGACAAGGTTGTCGAGGTGGATTTCCTTCGTAATTTGGCAGACAGAAACAAGCTGGCTTATTGTCTATTATTCGACAGCCAGTAAATTGCCCACATGGGTTCGGTTCACATTCGTTACCTTCTGGAACTAAAAAAAATATCAATTAAAGTGTTGACATAATATTATGTTAACGCCATATAAAAATATGCTATGCAATATATATTTTGTGTAAATAGTAATTAAAATATACTTACTACAATTTTTGAACGGGTTGCCAGTAAGGCCCTTAGGGCAAAAGCAGATTGGATTGCCATTATCAATTTCGCAAAGTGCATTTATTCCGCATGGATTTGGAGAGCAAGGATTTGATGGGGGTTCGCAACTTATCATTGGATTCCCAGTGTAGCCGCCTAAACATTTACATGATGCTCGATGATTTAAAACATCACATATTGCATTTGTCCCACATCTACAGGGCGATTCGCATTTTCCGTTAATGCACGCCTCAGAATTCAAACATTCATTGTCAGATCTGCAACCTTGAACTGGAAGAAAAATTTTCTTATTTATATTTTATACAAAAAATTAACGATTCTTGTTAATTATTTTAACCAGATAAAAATCAAGTTAGGTTCTTAATTTTTTAACTAGTATCTATATCCGGTACTAAGTCATCTCGTCTAAATTTAAAGATATTAAAGAATGCTTACCTTGATAACATTCTATGAATGGATTTCCAGTAAAGCCCGCAAAACATTCGCACTGTATTCCATGATTTGCAGGGAAACATTCAGCGTTGTCGCCACATTCGTTTACGGCACAAGGATTAATACAAACTCTATTTAATCTGTCACAAAGCAACTCTGGTGGACAATCTTCATTATATTGACATACTGAATGGGAATTAACAACTAAAACAAAATATGCAAATAGTAGTACCTAATTATCATAAAACATTACACAAAAATGAAATGTTCATATTAACTTACCAGGTACGCATCCAACGTATCCATTTCCTTGATATCCTTCTATGCAACTACAGTCCGAGCCATGGTTTGTATTTATACAAACAGCGTTTTGTGCGCATGGATTGTGTATAGAACATGGGTTTTGGCATGCACCATTTATACAAGCTTCCGTCAGGTGACAATCTTCATTTCGAGTGCAACCAGCTAAGTAAAAGTGAAATGTATTATGTATAATACAAAAAGGTGCATTTATATACACATAAATATTTACATTGTGTAATATTGTACGTGTATTTACATATTTTAATTAATTAATATATTTTTTATCACCGCTTGATTTACTTTTACATCAATCATCGCGGGTTCAAACCCTGGCTAGCACGGCAGTTTTCAAGTGCGAAATTTGTATTTAAATTCGTTTTGTGCTCAGTAGTGAAGAAAAAACCTCGTGAGGAAACCTACATGTGCCGGGAGAAATGTGCCGGCTGATTCTGTATAACCGCTAGCCCGCAGTGGAGTAGTGGTGGATTAAGCTCCTTAACCTTCTCCTTAATAGATATAAAAAAATTATAGGCTCTTACTTACTTATTTTACCATATGTAAATTAATTTATTACAAAAACATTTTAAAATATCCCTAACACTTACATGTGCTAGGAGAGCATTTAACAGCGGGATTTCCGTCATATCCAGCCGGACACGAGCACATAGGTCTTTGTTTAACCGGGTGACACTTAGCTTCAATGCCACAAACATTGTCAAATTCACAAGGATTTTGACACAATCCCATGAAGCAGGCTTCTGTTTCTATACAGTCTCGATCAGAATGACAAGGTTCTGGTGTTTTGGGTGTCCCGGGTGACTCTATCATGTTATATGTTAAATACGAAATTAGTATGTTACATCAGAATGTTATAAATTAGTTTATGTACAAGTTTTCCAAATTAAAGTATAATTATACAAATTTGTCCGATAAAACAACCACGGTACTGATTTTATGAGTGAACATTAAAAATAACCGAACTGACCTAACAGACACCTATCGAAACTTAAACGACGATTTTATTAATTACTATTAATGTCTTTTCTAGCATACCTTTCCCACAGAAGTGTTCGGCTGCATCATCGCAAGCACAAACAGCGTCATGGTTCACGACTTTACAGGAAGCATTCTCTGAACACGGTTTTCGCACTTCACACGGGTTCTGGCATACTCCAAGAAAGCAGAACTTGTCGGTGGGACAGTTAATGTTTGATTTACATTGGATGTTAATTGGAATGTCAGTAGTAGTCTCAGTCGTTGTCATTTCAAAGTAAGGAGTAGAATCAGTCCAAGCAGGTATGTCAATATCTTTTCTTCGTGATGATAGATTGTCTAAAGATGTACTCGAAAGTGCTGATATTGTTGATGGATATTGCTTTCCATTGTGCTTATTGTTAGCATTCTCTGTTGGTGTTCTGAATATGAAATCTGATGTATTTTCAGTAGAACTCGCGATATCACCGTTAGTCGATTGGAATGTTGATGTATGTACCGCGTTTATATCTTCTATTTCGTCCTTTGGTTTCATAGTTGAAATGGACATTATATCACTTTCACTAGACATTTCATGATTTACTAACTCTATAGATTCTGTGGTCATCATTGTATTTGTCAACGTAGTATCGATATCATCATTTGCATTAGTCTCGTTTTCTAAAGTGATAGATGGAGGTGTGGTTAAATCAAACTTTTGAATTGATTCTGTTGTAAATGTATTATTATTCAGAGTTTGACTATCATTATTCCAATTAATATCGCTTATATCGTCTGTTACAGTATTAGTACTATATGCGATCGTAGTCGAACTTTTTTCACGTGTAGAAGTAAATTCCGTATTAAGACCTGATGACAATGTAGTATAGTATTTTCGAGATGTTGTATCTATTTGTTCATCTACTGTGTGTGTATCGATATAATCATAAACGTTCGTTTTTCCTTCGTTTGATGAATAATTTACTGAAGATAATGTTTCATTGTCTATATATGTGGTAAAAGTACCTTCGCTACTTATTGTTGTACTGACATCATCTAATGGTAGAACCGTAGAAGTCATATCTAAATTGTTCTCTTTATTTATGTCGTTATGTTTCATTTCGTCGATCCCAGTACTTGTTGTCGTTGTTACTGATATAGTATTCTCATTTTGTACGGAGGTACTTGTCTTCAATCCGGTTATATCATTATTTAAAATGGATTCAGTTGTATCAATATAATTAACTTCGTCATTCATAAATGTTGTTAAGGTCCCTGCGCTTGTAAGTGTTGTAATCGCATCATCTGACGGTAGTGTAGAAATTGTATCAAAGCCATTGTTTTTATTAATATCCTTATGTTTCTTTTCTATGATTACGGGACTTGTGGATATAGTACTTTCATTTTCAGCAAAAGTAGTTGTCTTCAATTCATTTATATCATTACTTAAAGTTGATTCAGTTGATTTATTAATTTCCTGAATAGATTCTGTCGAGAAAGCTGTTTTACCATTAACTGAAAAATCTTCATTATTTAGTTTATCCGTAGTACCCATACCTTTATCAAATGTCTTGGTTGTAGGATATAGATTAGAAGTTTGCGAAGACGAATCTGTGATCATGTTATTATCGGTTGACATCTTAACGCTGTAATTTTCTTCATTTTTAGTATAAAAATTACTATCAAATTCTTCCGTTACTTGCACGTTTGTCGTACGTTGGTCCTCATATTCTTTAATTGTTACTGTCGATTGAGTAGGAGTGTTTGATAACTCGGTATAAGATTTCGTGTTTTCATATGATAAGGTTGTTAAAGTATTAGTAGTCGGAAACAAATCTTTCTCTACATCAGCGTGTGGTGTTTCTAATATTGAATTTGTTGAGTAAGTAGAATAACTGTTATCTTCTGTTTGAGTTGTGGTTTTAAGGTTAGGATTCTGTTTGGTTATACTAAAATCGATATTATTTGTAATGAAATTACTTGGGGTATCAGTGGTTATTCTAACATTAGTATTAGTAGAACTTTCAATAGTATCCTGTGTCGATTCTTTTATAATTAATTCATTTCTTACAGGATTTGTGCTTGTTTCATATTCTGTTGAGTGTGGATTATATGTAATAGTAGATTGCTCTGTGTCGTGATTGAATGATACTGATGTTAAAGTATAGTCTAATATGTTTGCATATTCTGTAACGAAATCTTTTTCTTTTGCTACAGTTGTATCTATATTAAATTTAGTCGTGTGAGAGTCAGTAGTTCTTTCCGGAGTATTAGTTTGAGAAGATACGAGTGCTTTGT